>CM076581.1:129349788-129524137 GCA_034641835.2 Pinus albicaulis | reverse complement strand
AGTCGTACACATGAATTGCTAGAGAAGATTTAGAGAAATGGACCATTAAAATATAATTGATGCACACATAGATAAACACTCAGATGTAGGACTCTACTAACGATACATGTGGATGGTTGGTGGGAATTTAGGGATAAGGGCATCGGGAGATGGAAACTTAGGGTGGTACATGGATCCTTGACTATAGAAGCTCCATTGACCATCCATATGGATAATTAGTTGAGAATTGGGGAAAAATCTCATTAGAAGATTGAACATGCTTAAGAAAAGGTATGACAAAGGAAATTGTGCTAACCCTACATGTGGAAAATTAGGTGAATCAAAAAATTAGGGGGTTAGTATTGTTGGAAATTGGATAAAACAATGCTCCCTGTGTGTTTATTGACATGGAATAACCGCCTCCCGTGGATCCTTATCTCTTGTGATGCGATCATTGACTAAGACTAATGGTTTTTGGTATAACGACAATTGTGATATGCAACAAGTGGCATCATAGCATAGATCATGAGTTATATATATACTCGGCTCGTGTTGGGGGGGATATTGTTAGAAATTGGATAAAGTAATGCTCCCCATGTGTTTCACGACATGGACTAAATGCCTCTTGTGGATCCTTATCTTTGGCAATGTGATCGTTGACTAAGACCTGCGAGTTTTGGTCTAACGACAATCGTGATTCCCAACAAGTGTCTCGCGTGGGACTAAGGAAAAGGTCTATGAATAAAGAATGGTCACTAGGATAATAAATGAAGAACTAGAAAATCATTGAATCTAAAGGAATACCAAATTAACAGTTTATGTAAAATGGAATGACTCTATGGAAGGTACACAATAACAAATTAAAAATGAAAACTAGGAGCTTTTCTATTAGTTCAAAAATCAAACAGAAACAAAAATAAAAAAAAAGTGGTACCCTTGGGCGGTTGGGCACAATGAATACTATTTTCCACATCCATGTTCAAATCCTTGCTATTGACATGATGAGCTATAATGCCTTTATAAATATTGTTGTAATGGCTTGTACCATCAACTTCACTTTAGCTAGCTTAATACCATTAATCTCACAAGAAAAAAACTAATTTATTTCCTTATATATATATATATATATGTATGTATTCTTTGAAAAAATAATATAAAAAAATGCATATTAAGATTACATCTTTAACAACAATTCCATAAAGAACTTTTGAAATTAATTCCTTCCCCCAGCCCACACACATAATTTATCCCCCATACACATGTATATTTTTTTCAAAAAAATACATATTAAGATTCCATATTTAACTATACTTCCATGAACAACTTTTTATCAAGACTCTTCCCATGATATTCTTTAACTTTAATTTGCAAATTTTCTCTTTACAATAATGCAAGTTCTCTATTTAACATTCTTAGCTCTACCTAAATGTTTTTCTTATTCCTTTTTAATATATATATATTTTATTTTTTATAATATTCTAATATTAATTTAATAAAAAATAAATAAATTTAAATTATATTTTTGCGCTACATCTCAATATGGGCAGATGTGTAAATGTAAATGTTTAACATTTAACATAAAAATTTAACATTTATATATTTTCTCAATTAAAAAATAATAAAAGGTTAAAAGTAATATAGAGCCGAGTATGGTGGAGATGTTGTAGTGTAAGAAAATTTTGGCTCAATTAATAATAAAAATTTAAAATTAATACAAATAATAAAATTCAATTTGTTATATTGTAATTTTGTTTTGCAAGGAAACTTTTCCCCTCCAAAAATCAAGCAAAAACTGAAAATAAAAAAAGTGGTACCCTTCGGTGGTTGGGCACAATGAATACTATCTTCCACATAAATAATGGTGGCAAGTAACCCCTGTAAGTATGTTAAGTATTTTTATTTTTGGATAGTTTTCTTGCAAAGCTTAAGAATCAAAGTTAAACATTATAATTTTCATTGGTCAATGCTAAAATAATTTTTTATTGTGAAATGAGTTATGTTTTTTCGCATGTGGTTTTGATAAGTCATAGTATTGTAACAAAACATATTTATGAGTTAATACTATCCATGGTAAAATGAGGGTGGATATCCATGGTTAAGAAACTTCATATATTGTAATGTTATTGTAATTATTAAGTTTTTATGTATTAGAGCCCTTTGGCATGGATTGTATGTGCTTATTAATTAAATTTAAATATGGTTATGGAATCAATACAGTCCATGCCAAAGGGCTCTAATAAAAAATTAAAATGTAAAATATTTTAGAGATTGCATATAGCATTGATTACATAGAGTGAAAATTATCCATCATATGGATGGATGGCAGGAGAGAGGGAGAGAGAGAGTGATGGGGAGTAGAGAGAGAGACGAGGGGAGGGAGAGGAGAGAGGGAGGAGAGAGTGGTGGAGTTGGAGGGGGTGATAGAGGGAGGGAAGAAAAAAGAAATAAAGAGATAGAGGTAGAGAGAGTGGGAGTGACACACGAGAGATGGAAAGAGAGGGAAAGAGGGAGAGAGGAGAGGAGGGAAGACAAAGGGAAGGAGAGGAGAGAGAAGGAGAGATAGGGAGACATAGAGATGGATGGGGAGAGAGGGGGAGAGTGGAAGGGAGGTACTGATAGAGTTGGAGGGTAGAGAGAGAGAGAGAGAGAGATGGGGGGAGAGACAGAGGGAGGAGGGAGAGAAAGGGAGAGAGAGGAAGGAAAAGAGAGAGTGGACTTGAGAGAGAGAATGAGAGAGGGGGAGAGAGTAGAGTAGGAGGGAAGAGAGAGAGAGAGAGAGAGGAATTGAGAGAGAGAAGGAGAGAGGGGGGAGAGTATATCAACAGGGAAGAGAGAGAGAGAAAGGAGAGAGAGAAGGAGATATTGATCCAACATAGATATGGTATGTGTGTATATAAAAAATAGTTTAGATCCATCTTGACCGCAGATCTATCAAGCACCAAGAGGGATCAAATATCTTTTCACTTTAAAAGAGGTATGTATCTCAAGAGATTTGATTCCTCTCGACGTTTGATAGATTCAAGAATAAGATGGATCCAGGTCGGTTGTTTAATTGAGCGAACATATAAATGTTAAATATTAAACATTTACTCTTACACATCTACCCCCATACTAAGCTGTAGAGTGCCTCTCCATGTAATTATTATTAAATTATATCATTTAAATTAATTTTTATGATTAAATTAACACACACACACACATATATATATATATTCAATTTTTTTAATTCTAATGTAATATATTATTTTTAAAAATGAGTAAGAAAAGCATTTAGGTAGAGCTAAGAATGTTAAATAGAGAATAAAAAGTATTGTAAAGAGAAAATCTCTAAAATAAATTTAGAATTGTACAGGTCCAAATAAACTTCACAATGAAAACTTGATTGTATTAATGATAAAAATCACGTATTTATACATATGAAATCTATTTATGAGGCATTTGTGTCTTAATAACTTATTAACGATAAAAATAAAATTAAAAACTAATTACATAATATACAATAATAATACTGAAGGATTAGTTAACATTCCCCCCTTAATCCCAAGGGACATATGACATGCCAAGTAACATTTTGAACTTTTCAAACTTTTCATGTCCCAGTGCTTTGGTAAATATATCTGTGATCTGCTTTGAAGCAGGACAATGTGTCAGATGAATAACTTTTTCCTTTACATAATGTCGAATCAAGTGATATTTGGTGTTAATATTCTTGCTTCGATCATAAAATTTAGTATTCTTGGCCAACTAAATTGCAGAAGAGTTGTCAATACGTAGAGGAGTTGATGTTTCTCCTGGAAATCTTCAAGTATTTTCAAAGATTTTTTTTTTTTTTTGTAGCTTTAGTTGCTGCAACATATTTGCCCTGATGGCAAATCAATGGATGTTAAATATAATTGATGCACACTAATTGATGCTTCGGTGGTAGAATCAACAAGAACACATTTCGTGCATGATATCCAACTAATAGATGTTGATCCAAGATTCATCAAATAACCAAAAGTAGAGACCTCATTCTCCTCATCTACATCAAAATCAGAATCTGAATAGACAATGAGATGGAAAAATGCAACTTTGGATTATTTGATGCCATATGTTTGAATGCCTTTTAAATACTTGAGCACTTGTTTTGTTGCAGTCCAATGACCTTCACAGGGTTGATGCATGAACCTAGAAAGTATCCCTACAACAAAATCTATATCAGGATGAGTAGTTTGAAAATTCAAACCTACAACAAGTTGCATGTACTTTGTTGTATCTTCAAGTGTACTTTCTTCAATGGAAGTAAGCTTCAATTTTTTCTCCATTGGAATAGAAACGAGGTTACAATCCTGCATTCCAATTTTTTTCAATAGTTGTCAAATATACATCTTCCGAGAAATAAAAATTTATTTGGGTTTTTGATAAACTTCAATTCCTAAATAATAATGTAATAAACCCAAATATGTCATGTAAAAAAAATTGATTAACACTCTTTTAACAGACGCTTTACAATCATCACTATTTCCTGTAATCATAAAATCATCTACATAGAAAACCAAATATAAAACCAAATTTCCAACCTTATTAACAAAAATAGTTGCATCATCTAGATCAAATAGATTATAATTCAACTTGAGAAGGTGTTTAGTTAGTTTTTCATAGCATGCATGGTATGTCTGTTTCACTCTATACAAAGCTTTCACTAATTTACATACCTTATGCTCTCTTCCTTTGAAAAAAAAACCTTCTGAATGAAACATATAAACATATTCCTTCAAATCACCATTCAATTTTTTTTTTTTTTACATTCGTATAATGTATCTTCCACCATTTTTGAGTTGCAAGAGAAAACAAAGTTCTAATTGTGCCTCATTTCATTGTAGGAGTAAATGTTTATTTGTAATCAATACCTTCCTTTTGAGCATAACCTTTTTCTACAAGTCTTTCCTTGTATTTATCAAGCGAACCATATGCCTCATACTTGACCTTATATACCCATTTACAACCAATATGTTTGATGTCAGTAGGAGGATCCACTAACCTCCACGTTCCATTTTTAATGAGGACATCATACTCCTTGTTCATTACATCCTTCCATTCATCACAATTAGCATCTTCTTCAAAAGAGTTGTTTTCACTAATTATAGAATAATTAAACTCACAGTCATGAGAAATGTTACCTGAAATTGAAGTAGCATCACCTTTAGAAGAACTGCTTGTTTCAAAATCATTATACTTTCTTAGAATTCTTCGAACACGTGTAGAACTTTGAAAGGTTGTTGAAGTGGCCTTGATGGTTGCTCTTCCTGAATTACCGTTTCTTCATGAACACTTTTTGACCTTGGAGAAATAACACTATCCTCCAAATTTTCTTTAGCAGAAACAATCTCATGAGTCAAAGATGGAAAACCCATAGATTGATCTAGAATGGGACCCCCCCTTCAGAATGTGGAACATCATTATTAGATATAGAATAAAAATTTTTGGGTGCAAATTTCTCCAAATGAGTGAGTTGTCTATCAAGAGTGGAATTATCTTTATCACATTCAAGAAAAATAACATCTCTCGAAAGAATGAACTTCTTATTTTCTTCATCATATAACCTATAATCTTTTGAAGTATTAGAATATCCCAAAAATATGCATTTTCGACTTCTGACACCTAATTTATTTCTTTGTTGCTTAGGAATTAATGCATAACATGTAGATCCAAAAAATATGAAATGTTTAATATTAGGAATTCTATTGTACCAAAGTTCATAAGGAGTTTTATTGTTTATAACATAAGAAAGACAACAATTTCTATTATAAGTTGCACAAAGAATTGATTCCCCCCAAAACATTAACTTTACATTTTTTAAGAACATCGTGGATCTAACCATATTAAGCATTGTCCTATTACGTTCTGCAACACTGTTTTGTTGTGGATTATAAGATATTGTAGTATGATGCTTGATGTCATTGTCCTTCAAATATTGTTCAAAAGCATTAGAAGTATATTCAATATCATTATCAGTTTTGAGAATGCCAATATTCAGTTGAGTTCCATTTCTGACCATCGAATGAAAAGTTATAAAAATTTCAAATACTTGTGACTTATCTTTCAACATATACACCCAACACATTCTTGAAAAATCATCAATAAATGTTAGCATATATTTATTACCATTTTCAGTTGCAACATGCACGAGTCCACATAAATATGAATGAATGAGACCTAATTTTTTTGAAGCTCTATAAGAATAACTATAAAAGGTTTCTTAGAATGTTTCCCCAAAATGCAAGAATCACATGGTGTAAGATTTATTGGAATTCTAGGAAATTCTTTTATACCTCGTTGTCTCATAATTTTGATGTTGTCATAGTTAATATGACCAAAACAAGCATGCCATAATAAAATGGAAGACAAATTATCACTTTGTTGTGCTAAAAGAGCAGAACTATCATAAGAATTTATAGTAGATGATGTGTCATTATGTTTTAAAATTGTACTTCCTTCAACACCGGTCATAATGATTGCATGATCAAATGCTCTATGTATCTCAATAATGCCATTGAAAATATGTATGGAATTCCCTTGTCGTCGAATATGTATATGAGACACTTAAAATCTCTTTGAAAATGTGGAATATAAAGAACATCTTGTAGAGCGTAATCTGCAATTTTTGGTATCTTCAAACGAATGGATCCAATTCCTAAAGGCTTAATTTGAGATTTGTCAGCAAACTATACTACTCCGTCAACTTGGTCACTGAATGTTTCAAAAAAATCTCTCCTAAAAGTAATTTGACATGTAGCTCATGAATCCAAAATCCAATTTTCTTGCCATGAAGAAAAAACAATACTAAAAACATCATTAATGTTGAAACTGCAATGAGGAACAATATAATGGGCAGTTTCAAATGATTTTTGTTTTATTTGGTGGTAGTTGTTCTTTCTTATCACTATATTGTTCTCTCCTTTCACTGATCTTATCCCAAGGAGCTCTTCAATTAACAAAATTTTGGCCTACTCTTCCACATATATAGCATTTAATATTTTGTTTAGTATTCTGAAATTTTTGTTGTTGTTTGTCACTTTGTTGCATATCGCCTTGATTAATATTACACCCCTTGCCTCTAAAATTTATTCTACCACTTCCTCTAGTACTTTTACCACCTTGAGAAGATTCACCATGATATTTTTGGTCTTTTTATGAAATGCATAAAGTTTCTACATTAGAATTGGGTGAAGGCTCTTTCTTCCCAAAGGCTTTTTCTCTCTCAACAATTTTGTTCACTAGTTTATCAAATGTAATATCTTTTAATTGTCCACTAGATTGGAGAGATTCCAAGTAGTTTGAATAGACATGGTCAAGAAATTTAATAAAAGAAGTAAGTTGCAAATATACTTAACACCAATGGCTTTTATGTCATGAAAAATAACTTTTATTTCAGAGGCCATCTTCAAAGGATCATTGTCTTTCTTTTCCAATTAAACAATCTCAATAACAACGCAATAATTTCAAATTATGAATGAGAATCATAAAGTTCCTTCAACTCCTTTAATGCTTCAAATGTTGTATCACAAGAAATAACATATTTGTTTACCTCCTCTGTCACTAATGCAATAATTAAAGCATATTCTTTCGTGTCTTTTGTCTCCCAAATTGCACATTGTTTTTCGTCACCAGGTGGCTGAGGTGCAATTTATTTTTCATCTTTGTCTTTCTTTTCCTGACAGTATCCTTCCCACAAATCGTTAAAAATAAGTGTGCTTTTGATCTTCCGAAACCATTCTTGATATTTCTCTTTTCCACTAAGCACAACTCCCACTATTGATATCAATGAAGTCATAATTGTTTGTAGCTAAAAAAAATACTCTTCAAACAAATATTTTCGAACTTTCAAATATGAGTTATGTGCAATACTCTTTAAAAACAAATAACATAAGTCCCTTTCTCCTTTTATTTTAAATAAAAACTGGCTTAGTAGTTTATTGGTGGGTTCCAAAAATAACCCAACGGAGAGCTAGGTTCAAGCCTAAATGGGCTTACTCAATGCCTAAATCTGATCGAACAGTTGATGCCAAGTTTCAATGTTGAGATCTAATGCACTCGATGCTGCCAGTACTCGATTTAGGTCGCAATGCTGCAATTGATGATAGGTGGCTTTTAACTTTATGAAGGTACTAGATCCAAGAGCTAATGTTAGGACTCTCTGCTAGTCGATGTAAAATGAAACGCATAACTCCTCTCCCTCTTCGGATCATACAATAAACTGAAAATAAATAAACAAAAAATAAAAAATAAAATAAATAAATAAATAAAAATTTCTCAGGCTTCACGGTTGCATCATTCAATGGTTGAAGAACTCACGAAGACCGCAATTGTTGCAGTCTCACGCTATATTATGTGAACTTCAGGGCTCAACGCAGAGAATACAACACAATCTATAGAGCCTTACAAAAAAATGTACGATGGTCTCACACACAGGAATGTCAACAATGCATGAGGTCTTTCGCTCTTCCACAATGCACCAACAACATTTTCTCCGAGATCTTCACACAAACGCAAAACAACCTCTACATAGCACAAAAACGAACATGGAGTTGAGCAATAACTGATGCAGATGAAGACCAACCTCTACAATAAAAATGAACATGGAGTTTAGGAATAACTGACACTTTGATACCATTGTACAGGTTTGAATAAATTTCACAATGAAAAATTGATTCTATTAATGATAATAATCACTTATTTATACATATGCAATCTAGGTATGAGACAATTGTGTCTTGGTAACTTATTAACATTGAAATTGAAATCTAAAACTAATTACATGATACAATAACAATCTAGTTAACAAGAATATCATGAGGAAAATCTTGATCAAAAGTTGTTTATGGAAGTATAGTTAAATATGGAATCTTAATATGTAATTTTTTATACATTATTTTTAAGAAAAGAATATATATATATATATATATATATATATATATATATATATATATATATATATATATATAGATATAGATATAGATATATATATATATATATATATATATATATATATATATATATGGAAATTAGTTTCAAAAGTTGTTTATCGAAGTGATATTAAAGATGGAATCTTAATATGTAATCTTTTATATTATTTTAGATGGAGGAGAGGCAAAGGGAGGTGAGAGAGAAATGGAGAGCGAGGATGGAAGAGACAAGACTTGAGAGAGAGAGAAGGATAAGGAGAAAGAGAGTAGTGCAAGAGGGAAGAGAAAGAGAGAGGAGAGATATATCTAACCTAGATATGATATGTGCATATATAAAAATTAGCCTATATCCATCTTAACCCCAAATCTATTAAGTGCCAAAAAAGATAAAATCTCTTTTCACTTAAAAAAAATTGTATCTAAAATTTTTTAATCCCTCTAAATACTTAATACTTGATAAATCCAAAATCAAAATAAATCTAAACTAATTTAGAAAATTTTCTAATATTCTTTTAATTATAAATAATCTTCTAAAATATTCCAGTAAGATAACTTCCACTTCAAACCATATATAAAATTCTCACTTCTTCCACATAATTCTCCATTTTCTATTATTCCTCATAAATCTCCATATAGTATCGTTTAACTCCATCTAAAGGATTTATTAAAACTTAACGATGTAATTGATAACTTAAACATAATTTATTAATTCTCGTAAAGAGCAAAACTATTCCATGGTATATTTGAATAAGCAATTCAACTTTATTTAAATTAATATTAATGTATTTGAGTTTGTGTAATTTTTGTGTGTAATTTGTTTGTTATTACTTTGTAAAACTTTTTTTTTTAATATACAAATGACATATATAATTAGGATAAGAAATCATATAAATTAAATTGTTAGTAAATACAATATAATATTTCATGAATAATTAAAATATATTTTTTCATAATTAATTAAAATTATTACATTATACATTTATTTAATTAATATAATTTTATTTATTTTAATATATAATTTAAATAAATATTTTTGTGAGGTGATTAAGGTCACAATCACTTATATATTTTATAAATGATTTAATTGTTAATTCAAAAGGGTAAAATAATGATTGAAAACAAGGTATATGGTGTTTATTTTAGTAGTTTTTTCAATGCTCCATTAACGTGAAGTAAGGATGATTTTTAAATCATAGTAATGAAAGTGGATGGAAATATGGAAGGTAATAATTATTGAAATATGGGTGATAGAGAATACGGTCAATTTGAGATCACTACCTACGTATATTCAACTTTTTTTTGGTCATATTTTCATGTCTATGTCGAAGAAAATTTTAAGGTGATTTATTTCACGTGTTTCAAATTTAGGCCGAGAAGTTGGCTAAGGAGGAAATATGGAATTAAGACAAACAACACAACTTTTTGAATAGTGCTCTTTGCATCATTGCAATGACATGTTTTTTAATCTCCAACATGTATTTCTTGTCTTGTGGTTTATTGAGACTTCTTCAAGAGATTGGAATTGGTGCCTTGTCTTCCCTAGATCTTGTTTTGTTAATTTCACCTTTTTTTGAGATTTTATCTTGACTCGTAATTTTTTTGTGTTCCTATTCTCATAAATTTTATATTAGGGGTCACTTCCCTAATTCCTTTGCACTCTTAAAAGGCAAGCTAGTCTATCTCAATTCCTATACTAAGGCCATGGGTTGGATTGTGCTTTATGTTAGTTTCATTGTTAATGAATCTATCAAGTTTAGGGCACCCCCGAGGCCGTCCCTAGTGGCTCTCTATTTTCTTTGATTATTTTTTGTCTCACTAGTTGTAGTAGGTAAGTTCTCCATCCCTTGGTTACTTTTATCTCATGCCCCTTCTCAACGCTCCATTCTATCTAAGTATGCCTCAAGTTCACCACCTTATCGATGTAGGGTTCATCGTGGGGATCATCCTTCCCCTTCCCCAATAGCTTAGTTTGTAGCAAAGCACTCTGTTTTGACCTATGTTACCATTGTCCCTTTGGAAATTTGTAGAGAAATACGCTAGGGAGAGGAAAAGACAAGGGTTGAGAGAAGGTTTATCTTAGATAATGAAGTTCAAGATCATGCGAGCAGTTGGATCCCTAAGACTAGAAACACCCATATGAGACAAACATGTTATATGTAAACAATGAACTTGTACACATAAATACGTGTGCTAGCAAAAAAAATACAAATTTAAAATTTTCGAATTAAAAAAAGAAGAAGTAAAGCCACCATTTAGATAAATCATCCATTTAAATATTTATCTTATTTATCTATGTATTTTATCTTAAAAATAACTAAAATCCCAATCAATTCAATCTTTTAAATTATTATAAACACTGTCAAACACTTTATCAATTTTAAAAATTTCATATTACACATTCCTAAAGAATAGATGAAAGCAATCTTTCTATATTACTATATAATTTAACAAATGATGAATCAACAATATATTCATGTTATATAATGATCTACCTAACCTTATATATAATTCAAATGTATTTTAACCACTATAATCTATATTTAAATTTGTACAACTTATTTGTCCTCATATAAAACAAATTTTCCATTGAAATATTGGAAAAACGCACCTATCATTATATATTTTCATAACCATCCTAATTATTATTGGTTGTGTCAATTATCAAAGTCAATATTTGCTTTCAAAGTGGTCAAATCACCATAAGTCATCATTTGCATGCTTTCCGTAGCCATCTTAATCATTAGTTCAATTATTGTAAACTAATTTGAAAGTTATCAAATAAAGATACATCTTCTTTTTTTTAGCCAATTCGATTATGACACACTTGTTATTCTCTTTTATTATAATGTTTATAAGAGAATTTCTAGAGAGGTTAATCTAAGCAATTACATTAATATTTATTATTTTATTTTATTTTTAATTATAATTATTTCCTAAAAACTTTAATAAATTTCAATAAAATAAGTGAAAACCTTCCTATTCAAAACATAAGAGAATATGTTAAATAATTAAAAATATTATTTAAATGAAAGCCAGCTTAAACATCATTGTGTATTTGTAAGTGTTAACAATCGCAAAGTATATCAAATATTAGTTATGTTAAAAAAATGGTCATTTCTAAATATCTATAAGAGTATTTAGGAAAATTTAAAGAATATAATCGATTTATCTTTTATGTAATTTTTTTATATGTTTATGTAATAAATTATTGGTGGAATTGATGAATCTATATAAGTCCAAAGTTTGATGTTATATTATGTAAGTTGAATTAGTGGTCGCTTTTGTATTTACACTTTAAAGGTGTTTGATAAAATCATATTAAGAAGGGGAATGGTGTATATATTAGTTTTTGGTGTATTAAATTTATTATTTGTCAAAGATTCTATATGGAAATTTATATCATAATATCAAAAAAAATGTTTAAATAAGGAAGTAATCATGCAATTTAGATAAAGGATTTGTATTAAATTTAGTGTAAAAGAAATGTTAATTTTTAAAAGAGTTTTGAGTCTTTTTAGGGTTATGGTAAGGAAAAAGAAGAGATAATCTTCCTACAAAACTTTTAAAGAGGAAACATTATACTTCTCAAATTTCATAATAGATGGTGTAGCGAAAAATAAAATTTATTTGGTCTTAACATCTTGAAAGGTATATAGCATGCAAATTATATCCTTATGAAAAATATGACTACCAATCTCAATCATATGTTGGTGCAATCATACTCACATTTTCTCAATAAAAATATTTGGACATAAAAAAAATTGTTCTTATAGGAATCTTAGTTAAAAAATAGTGCTACATGAGATTTTTAGAAATATCTCAACCTACAAGACCAAATTAGCACTAAACTATTTGAGGGTGAAGTCCATGTTTCCGTGAATGCATTAATTGTAGATATCATCCCTAACCACATGATCAAATTCTTCCTCTAGAGGAGTTTGATGAAGATGTGAGGGGCAGTGAGTGAGGAATTTAAAGAATTCCTATAAATATGAAGATGAAAAACATAAATACCAATGGATCACAATAATGTGAAGCCTAAATAAGGCATTCAGTAAAAGAGGGTAAGACCCCAAAATAACATGTGTAATGACTTATGGGACTATGTCTACATATGATGAATCATTAGAGTGTAATTGGTTCAATATTTTAACAAGTAATTATACAACCTTCATGCAAGTGTAGCTTCCAAATATCTATTTATATAATATAGTGAGATTATCGGGGAAGTAAAAAAGCACCATATTAAATAGGATGCCCTAGAATGAAGGTGAAAGAAATATTTTCCAAAAGAAATCAAAGAAATGTATACCTAACATAACCATCACTAAGAAGATAGTTTCTACCTAAAACATGAACCTCAAAGCTAGACTCCCAAAAAAAGTATAGTGGTGGGTGCACACAGTTACTTCCCAAAATCATTGTGATTGGAATTCACTCCTCTTGTAAAATTTAGGAACATGCATGTTCTATAGGAATGTTGATGCACCCTAAGAAAATGCATGTGCTCCTATTTGATTTTTTTTGGGCCGTGCCAAACCTCATGCACAACCCATGAAGACCTCCATATTTTTGGCCATATAGGTTTTGAATTTATATTACAAAATATGCGTAAATGTCCATGCATTACGGAAATTTACACATTCCTATGTGTAAAATAAAATTCACTTGGGAGAAATAATTTGCCCTTTACTATATTACCTTCACATTTGAGGTCCATAGTTCCTCTTATTATAATTCAGTAGGGAGAAACAATTTCCCCTTTCTTAATTATCTTATCTATCTTATCTTAACATTAGGACACTTTTGACATGGATGTATGTTTAGATGGAATGCATCAACAAATGCTTCCATATAAAATTCAAGTTCTTTATGTCTTTGAATTTCATCCTAATTGATAGAGATATTGCATGTGATTAGCCACCTTACGTAATAGTGTTTAATTGAATCCTACCAATTATGATAATTCACAATACCTCATGAGAAAGACCGTGTTTTGAGATTAAACCTCTCTACTTTGTGAATTTTTATATGGCCAATAATCTCATCATGGTAATAAAATCAAGTTTGAAATAGGGAATTCCATATTTATGAGAATTTGGTTCATGGTGTTGAAAAGAATCATTGTTCTTATTAATGAACCTTCATGTGTCTATGACTTTTTTTTTAACTTGAAAAAACAAAAGAACAAAAGAATTACACTTGTGAACTAAAACAATTATTATAATTTGTAAATTCATTGAAAAATAACCAAAAAAACAAACAATCCAGTTACCTTGAAATAGAATACAAGATTAAACATATTATTTTACCTCAACTATATACTAACTTATGGTCATTCAAGGAAACCATATAAATAATATTTGTTACTAATGAATGTATACTGTCCATTTATTGATATGTCATTTTCTCCATTTCTGTTGTTCATATCCTCTCTTTCTCTCTTTCTCTACTGTTTTTTTCTTTTTTCTTTTTAAATTAATTAAAAAATAAATTAATTAAAAGGAAGTTAATTAAGAATGGAGAGAGGAGAGGGAAATTAAATGGGAGGGGGAATTTAAAAAAGGTGGGAGAAAATTTAATTTAAAAGGGAAGGGGGATTAATTTAAAAAAGAGATTAATTAAAGGAAGGGAATTAATTAAAAATGGGGATTAATTTTAGTGGAAGGGGAGGGAAATTTATTTGGAAAGGGAGGAGGGTTATTATAATTGTGGGAGAGGAGATATTATATGGGGAGAGTTTGATATTAAAAAAAAAAAAAAGTGGATTAACTAAAAAAAGGGAAGGGAGGAAATTATATGGAAGGGTTTATTAAAAAAAATCGAATTCAAAAATCGTGGAGGGAGAGTTTTTAATT
Organism: Pinus albicaulis; assembly: GCA_034641835.2. Classification (NCBI taxonomy): domain Eukaryota; kingdom Viridiplantae; phylum Streptophyta; class Pinopsida; order Pinales; family Pinaceae; genus Pinus; species Pinus albicaulis. The sequence goes on along the minus strand of CM076581.1, from coordinate 129,509,355 downwards.
AAAAGGGTTTAGTGGAAAGGGCGTAGTGGGGAGTGTTCGATGTGAAGGGGAGGGCCGAAACGCCTTTCGGAATGGAGGCCGGCCATGGAGTGATAAGGGGTGAGCTGTGGTAAATCGCGTGGGGAGGCTGCGTTGGAAGAAGAGGGGAAGCCGTGGACGGATATGCATGAGGGTAGGGGCATATAACAGTGGAGGGAGCTCGGCGTTAGGGAGGAGAGGGGCGTAGGTAATGCCGTGGGGCGTAGAGCAGCGTGGAGAGATAAGGGAGCAGGGAGCGCGTGAGCGTATAACACAGTTGTGTAGAGGCGGGGCAGGTTGAGCGATGGGAGGGGGTGAGTTGGGCGGTTATGCAGGCAGGGGTTGGGTGGGTTAGCAGAGCGGAAAGGGCGTAGGAGGGCCGGACATAAGGGAGGGAGCAGAGTGGAATAGCGCAAGGGGAAAGGCGATGTATACACAGAGTTATGGCGCGTGAGGGAGGTGAGATAGAAATGGGTCGGAGCGATAAGGTATGGCGCGGAGGGATAAGGTATGGGTAGGAGCTGGGTAAAACGCAGGTGCAGAGTGGGTTGTAGAGTGAGGGAGGTAAGGAATTTATTTATTTATTTTTATAATTAAAACAGAAGAGGAGTGAAATTAACTTTAAAACAGCAGCATAATTTTCAGATATTGCAGAGAAAAATTAGAATGAAAACCTTCAGATGGGTAGTGCTGCTTTTTTTTCAAAACCAATGTCGGAATGCTACCAATTTCTGAATGCTGCTCTTCTCTAAGATAAAATTTATGAATGCTGCAAAATTATTGCTACAAAAAACTGAGTGCTGCAAAAATGTCAAGAATTTTGCAGATATGCACAGACCATAAACACAAATGGCTCACTCAAATTGAAACAGGGCTAGCAATCGCCCGCTCTGATACCATGTTAAACACCATGTTAAGCACACACATGGTGTATGAGAAAGATGAACACACACACACAAGAGACTCAATACAATGAAGGATAAGCGTGAGGCTTTCTTATTTTCCCATTATACATGACGTACATTTATAGTACAATGGTGTGACTCTTGGTTTCACATTCCAAAGTCACTTGGACTCCATTGTGACTTTTCGCATTTCACACCTACCCATAGAGGATTAGGTGTTCCAACAGATCTTCATAAATTTCTCATGCACTAAATGATATATGAAATACCGTAGTTTTAACAAGATCTTTTAGACATTGTTAATTGTTGGAAGTTTGTAACAATGACTAAGTTCATAAATAGTATGCACTTGAATTGTGATCATGAAAAAATATTTTTCAGTGGTTCTTGAGTTTTTTTCCATTGTGAAGGGCTCACCCTGAACAACCATCAAGTCAGTTACAAATTCATTGCACTCATCATTACTTAATAATGTATCAAGGGTTTGCTTCCCCTTTAGGCATCATGCAAACCAATAATAAACACCCCATTATTTTCATTTTTGGGAAACACTATGTATTCATAACCTACAAAAATGTAATGCACTGTTAGATATGAATATATAGGAGTTCGATAACATAGAGAGTACACTCACTTTTTAAATTCATTCAAGGACACGTGGTGAATTGGTCATAGGGGAATGGAAACTATATCAGGTGTCATACGTGTGGTAATTTCATCTTAAGGACAACATAGTATATAAATCCATTGTTAAGGATTAACATGAGCAAGACAAGAAACGCAAATGGGCAAAAAAGCATTTATGTCATTCTATTTTGTTGTATTGATCCTAGGATATGAATTTATAATACATCAATTTGACCTTCTAGATCTAGGTCTCAATGATAAATCATCAATGTATCATGATAAAAACTAAGTCAAGGTAAGGATTACAACTCATAAAAATATGATCTTGAAATTTGTGATTGTATGGGGACTCATAGTCTAACATTCCTCCCCCCTCCCCCCACTCCCCCCGCGCAATCACTAACTTGAATATTTTCTCAAAAAACCACAAATATATGAATATTTGGAAGTGCATTGTTTTCGTGTCTAAACATTTCCATTGAATAATTGAAATTATTATATATTTTATATTGAGAATACCAATTTATATGCTAGAATTCATAATTGATGATTGAATGATGATTGAATGCTGATTGAAATTTGACTAATAAGACTTCAAAACTTGAAGCCTGATATTTGATATTCCCCCCTGTTGAGTGCAAGGTGAGAATTTTTTCAAAAGTTCATTATGCAAAGGTTCCAAGCTAGGGCTTTGGATTCTTTAGGTGGTGTTTTTGTTGGTTGACCACTGACCTTCTTCCATGGAAACTAGTGGTTTCTAGTTTACCACTAATTGTCATCATATCATTAATTTACTCCCACCTTAAAGCTATATTTTTTTTTATCATTATGCTTTCCCCCTTAGCTGTGGATAGTGCCATCTTGAACTCTTTTTTTCTTCCTTTACCACTATTTTGACTAAAGAGTAAGACCGATGTAGTTGCTTCACTTGCAGATTCCATCTCCAAGAATTTAACCATCCATAGTTGATTACTGTTTTAGTTTGCTTCTTGTTTTTACATTTTTTTGATAAGTGATTTATCTTCCCACAACGATGACAAGGCTAGAGATCAAAACACTGTCTCGCCTCATGACCATCTCTTTGACAATGCTAACATTAATTATTAATATTTTTATCTTCTTCAAGAAATATTGCACTCATAAATTGAATTGGTTTGGAGTAATTTGTAATATGAATTTTTTTGGTGTTTCCCCATCCATTTCAATTTATGTTGAATGATATTTTCTCCCAAGTTTGGAAAAACGTCCTAGAAAGACTATTTTGTTGATCTTTTTCTTCTTTATAATTGATTTTCCTATTTTTGTTGTTATTGTTTTGTGCTTCACTCATTGATTCTATCAAGTCTTTTGTATGACATGAGCATCAATCACATGTATTATGTCTTAGGTATCACAAGATGCATCAATCACATGTATTATGTCTTAGGTATCACAAGATGCATCAATTTTTTTCATTATTTCATCTATTTTAAATGTTGCGTTAAAATTTTGGATGAGATCTTTTGTATCATATGTTGCATCAATTTTTTGTAGTAGCTCCATTATGTCACAACATTTTTTGAAAATTTATGAATCTAAACCAGAAACCCTACTACGGTAAATTTGATTTACTTATCCTACTTGTGTTTCTTTAATTAACAAGTTATTTTCTGAATAATTTAAGAAAACATCAAAGTAAATACACGGCATCTTGCACAATCATACAGATCAAGTGCTGAAAAATAAGTAAAGCACACAAACAAAGGACACACAATTTTTTCAGACAAATGTCCCCAGAAAAACCCAATGCGGAAAAACTGGTGCAACAGTTTTGAGGGTTTATATTAATAAGCAGTAGTATTCTGAGTACATCTAGGGTGCCATATTCCATCTCACCCAATAGAGATAACCTCGGTAAGCAAAGATAAATCATGAGTTTTACCTCACTCTGCAAGTCCCGGAAGATCCAGATCAGACACTGGTCAAACCCCAGTTGCCTATGCGCAACCTCTATGTTGCCATTGTGTAAGCTTGCATGGGTCTAGTTGATGGACTGCGTCACCCTTCCTCTGTGTTGATCTTCCTCTCTAGAAATCGAGTTTCATCCATGTCGGCTTAGAAACCTTGATCTCTTGCTAATTCTAGATTGTCCTTAGAGGCTCTACGTTGCGCTTGCGTGAGCCCTATGTGGGCCCGCGTCACCCTCTCTAGGGTCTGCATCACCTCTCCTGGTGGATGTGCTACCTCATCTGCGTCCCTTCTGCCCTTGATATGCTATGTAATCTTGGTCCTCCAACCAATTACTACATTTTCCCCTCACTGCTTCTCTAAATCACTCTGATATGATCTTTGTTCGAGCACTGCTCCGTAAGAAGAATTTGATATCTCAGATCCACTGTGTGTGTCCTCCAACTGACCCCAAGACTTCGTTTAATACTTTTCTCGTTGATGAATCAACGATCGCAATCTAATCTCTAATCGATGGCTAAGAGTAAAAAATACTTATCCTCGTCACTTAGAACATTGTCACCCACATGTTTAAATTAATTCAATTTAATTATTTAATTTTTCTAAGTTTAGACTTAGGGTCCCCATTAAAATAATTGATTATTTGAATAACTTAAGCTCTGGGTGGAATTTATCCAAATGATTTTTGGGTGTTGGAGATCTCATGTGGTCTAGCCCCTCCACAAAGTTTCAGAGCTAGAGCACATCCAATGCTACCCAAAAATAAACACATTCATCAACCTACTAGATGATTTTATCTGTATCACAAATTCATCGATTTTTTGGATGATATCTTCTATTTCACAAATTGCATCCCATCTTTGATGTGTATTTTTCATTAAGCATATCATCCAGTTGATATTTTTTTCTTCTCAATTTTATATGAAGTGCATTAATCTATTGATCCTTTATATCTATATCACTTTGAGGATTATTTTTTAACTGTAGTGTATCATCTATTTGATCAATTATCATTTGTTTTTTATGTAAGTTCCATGCTATTAAAACCTTAAGGGTTAGCTCAATTGGTCGAGTCTTTATTGTTAAATCACCTTTGCTATTGAGAGGCCATGGGTTCATTTCTCTTCACACTCTTGAAAACATGCTCTGTGGTTGAGCTAGTAGGAAGTGATCCCTTCGGGTGGATATGCTTGGTTAAATATTATGTGGATGTAGCAATCACCAATATTTTGGGTTCATGAACAACATAGAAAAAAAAGTTCCACTAGTACTTTAATTTGATATTGCAATTCATGGTTGAACTCTTGCAAGTCCTTGATTTCCTAATATGTGTTTTGTAGTTTTTTTCCACCTTTTCCCATTTTTCTCACACTCATGTGTACTCACTCACTTTATTATATGCTTATGTGTGAAGATCGCTTGATTTTTATGTCACCTTAGGGTGTTGGGTACAACTGATCATGTGCCTTAAAGTGAATTTTACAATGACTAACTTTTGATGACTTAGTTGAATTCCTTATTAAATTATAGGTCTCTCTATAACATATATTCTTGTAATTGGTTTGACCAAGTAACTAAAACATACCTTAGACCCCCTTAGTTAATTTCAGGATGGTCTAGGAAAGCTGAAAAGATAATTGAATTATTTGAGATCTTACATCAAGCTTTTAATTAAGCTTGCTTTCTCCTCATTTTACAAATTTCTCTATTATCAACATTTTTACAAGTAACATTCAAATTTAAAACCCCTTTAAAACTTACCACAAATATTCAAACCTCCTTCTACAACTTCATAATGTGTTTCACATGAAATTTTTTCGTGTCTTATTTTAAAATGAAAAATCATGATAATTACCACATAAACATTCAACTAAAACTTAATAAATTCAACCTTGTACCTCCCACATTCTCACAAGGAAGATACCTCCATCTAATCTCTTTTAACAAATGGTTTGACAATACCAAACCAATGGAAGAAAATACAAACCCAATTAGAAGTCAAAATTATTTCAATGAGCACCCACAATCTTCCATTAGTAGTCACTTCTCAATTGATGAAATGTTTCAAAAGAAAATTTAATCATTTTTGCATATGTAACATTAAAAACACATATATTCTAGTTGTGCATATTTTTAATATTTTTTATGATTGATGATCCAATGGTATCCAAGAGCTCGAGAATAAAAAAAATTACTCTTGTAGTGTTGTCTTTTGTTAGGTGTGTAGAACCCACCTACAAATTCAACTCTATACCTTTTTTTATTTCAAATTTTATCAAACCTCACTAGTCACATTGGGGAGCCTCCAATTAGTTGTGATCACCCATGTATTTTAGAATCACAAGTGGGTGCCTAGATTTCTTTTGTTGTAAGGCCTTAGTGAAGGTTCCTTTATTAAGATATTGGAATTATGTGGGGGAAATTTCATAACATAGAGGTATTGTGAGCATTAGACAAAGGTATATCTATCGAGGCTTATATGAATATCTCATATCCATAGAACACTTTCGATCCTTCACCACCAATGACTCAAGCCCATTAGTTTTTTTGTACTAAACATCATCAAATAGATCTCTGATAATTTATACAAAATTGATCAATTTCAACATATTATTCTCCTTGTGGATCCGATGAGGATTCAATACATGAAACATTACTAAATCGACTTAAGTGCATGTTATTTTGCAAAGCCTAACTTCGTTATAATCTTGATTGATGTTGTTTAGTAGAAAATAAATCCTAATGGAATCAACGTTGAAATGTATGTATCTATGAAGACTAGAATATGGAATTACAATACAACCATTCAACAGGAAAATATTTTCTAAAATTGAGAAAAGTAGGCCAAATGCACTAATGAAACGCAACAAGAAAATGCCTTAAGCCAATGTCGTTTCACTACATATTTTATCAATGCAATAAACCGTGGGACCTATAACCAATATGATTTGTTTAACTAGGTGTTGGAAGCCTAATTGTTTACCCAGTATCACAAATACAAACCATGAAATTGTTTGTAGAGGAAAGTATATCAGTGAAAAATCGCATCACACAATCTCAGATCTCGTACCATAATTTTCTTAGTGTTAACATTACATGATTTGTCTTTTATTTAAATAGAGTGGTACAGATAATTAGAGGGAATATTAGCACAACAATATTTCTAACATTGATTCAAATTATATCACAATTTATAATAGAGAAAACTCGACAATTACAAAAGTAAAAGAACTATGACCTCTATATTTTTCCACTACTTATTTAGATATGATTTGCCTTGTGATATCATCAATTTTTTTCCCCTTGATCTGCTACAATGGGCTGTGATTATGATTTCTCTTTCACATATTCACAATAGATCTCAACTACCAAAAAATAAATAAATCTCAAATAAGTAACTTAGAATTTCCTTAACAATTTCTCTCACACTTAAGATGCTTACTCCTCACTCTCAAATATGAGGCCTTTGGATCTGATATTTTTATCATCTCTCATAGCCTTGCCAAAATACCATATTAATAATTAACATGAGTGTACAAGACAAGAAGCTAGGTAGAAAAGGATTTATGACATTCTATTATATTGTATTGATCTTAGAATATGAATTTATAATACATCAATTTGACCTTCTATATCTCACTAAAAAATCATCAATGGATCATGGTAACACCTCCTTAAGATAAATATTACAACACATAAAAACATGACATCAAACTTTGTGATTGTCTAGGGACTCACAATCTAACATCCCCATCTCTAATTTTACCTATTTAAATGTGTTTGATCTAAATATTGGTTAATTATGTGACTCTGATGGAAGTAATGTAAAGTTAAAATTACGTGTGATTTTTATTACCATATGTTGTAGTCTTAAACAAATAAGAGACCATTCTATCCTAGAATAGTATAAATGACGCTTAACATACAAAATTGATCCCAACTTCACCTTTCCCTTATGTTAAGATCTGATCATGTGATCATGTCCAAGGGAAAAAAATGCTCAAAATTGGAACTACTAAGAATTGGTTGCAAACTAAATGACCAGATAGGCCTTGTCGCTGCGATTCTGGCACCATGAGCAGGACCCAAATCCGATGTTGTATGAGAAAGATATTGAAGTTTTAAAACGCCCAATGACCTTCAAAACAAGACTTTTGAACACAAAAAAAATTGTCATTTCAGAAAAATATTATGGAAAATTTCAGTTTTTGTATATGTTTTTGAAGGCCAATTAGAGGGTGCCACGTGGCCCTAGACCCAAGGTTCAAAGTTTGGTTAAAAAACACATTTTGATGACCTGACCCCTCAGGCGGAGGTTGACCCGAGTTGAACGCGTTTGGGTCAGTCGGGCACGACCCGACCTGAACGCATAAGGGTCAGTCTTCATGTAGCAGAGAATGAGTATGGGTCAGGTGGAGGTTGACCCGACCTAAATGGAGTCGAGTCAGCTTATAGTGGCGTCGATTGAACGTTTGAACAGGTAGTTAAAATAGAACTTAGCCCTCAGGGCTTAAGGACGAAAGACCATGTCACTTCGTGCCAGGACCAAGGGCTAAGCCCATTTCACCAGTGGGAATGTTTGTGTTAAGCCGTGGGTGCTGGCCCCCTAGCCACGTGGCCTGAGGGCCGTGACCATGGGCGGGGGGCTAATCCATTAACCGCCAGTGGAACTGTCCAACATTTCCGCATGTGAACACGTGCCTAAATGACAGTTAAAATAAATGTCTCCGCCAAATTAGCAGTGCGGTTATGCCTTTTTGACAAGTCCACTGATTCTGGTGGCTTTAACTAGACTTTACCCAAATTTGGTGGGGTTTCCAAGAGACATTGGGAAAAAATTGTGGAGGTCATAAATTCTCCAATATTGGACCAATTTGGACGAAATTTTGGTGAATTTTGGGTATTCTGAGCATTCTGGAGTCATGGGGATAGGTTGCAGAGCTAACAGAGGTGTTATTTAGCCATTTTTGCTTCAGGTAATCTTGGAGAGACATTAGGGCCATGAGGGAAATGGAGCTGCATTGGGCTACACTTCACTGTTTGAGGTGAAATAAAATCCATACTTAGCTTATTTCTGTCTTTTGAATTCATTTTCATAGATTTTTCAACCTATTTAGGCTTATTTCTCACTGTAAAATCAATTTGAGCAAGGACATGCCCATTGGGAGCCTTGGACCCGGAAAATATAGCCCAGGAGAGGTGAACTACATCATTATGTTGCTGTGTTATTATGATGAAGTTATTATGTTGAGTATTTCTGATTCAAGATGTTAAACAGTAACTTTAATTAACATTCCCTCACACATAAACTCAAAAACAGTTATCAAAAACACTTTGTTTAATTTTCAATACATGATAAAAACTTTGCGCACTTAATTAAATGGAAATGGATACTTTGAACAGAAGATAAAAATAGTTTCATTTTCACATTAGATGGTATCAAAGCTAATTATTTGAGCCTTGGGAGCTATAGTTTTACTCAACAATTTTTTTTGTGTGCAAAGATATAGTTGATTGTTTGCAAGTTTTGATGCTTAATAGGCTTAAACTCAGGAGAGGTGAATGACACTTGGTTAGTGCACAAAGTAATCCTCAACCAAGAAGGGCCAGAGAGCCACCTCCAAGAGCCATAAAAGCAGCTTCAAGAATTTCTTCAAGAGAGGGAGAAGCTCCTGAAGATATGGATCCCAAAGAAGAGGAACGGGTGTTCCGAAAGGCTTTCTTGGACATGACGGAGATGGTGAGGATACTCTACCAAGAAAAGAATGATAAAATTGTTGGTGAAGGGTCTAAAAACCAGAAATAAGGAGATGGTTCTTCAAGAGGAAAGAAAAGTTATGACAAGTCAAAGAAAGGACACGGAGGAAATGGTGATCCACCATCCCCATCTTCATCCTCTTCCTCTACATGGTCATCCTCAACTTCGGTGAATCAATTTCATAAGTCTAAAACCACTGGTAAAAGTCCATTTTTAAATCTTGATGTTAAATTTGAGTTGCCTATGTTTAACGGTGAAGTCAATGCAGATAAAATTGACAATTGGATCAGACAGTTGGAAGTTTACTTGAGGATACAGAACCTTCATGATGATGACACCAAGATACAGTTAGCCTCTTTGAGAATGGATGGAGCAAAATTGGTATGGTGGGAACCCAAGACCAAGGATGAAATTAAAAAACATGGTAAGATCACTTTATCACGGGCTTAATTTATTACTACAATTAAAAAGAAATTTTATCCATTAGCTCATTTACAAAAGGCTATCATGAACCGGCAAAACTTCAGACAGCTTAAGGGACAAAATGTACAAGACTACACCCAAGAGTTTAGGAGAAGAGCACTCTTATTAGGGGTAGACTTACAAAGTAAAGATACTTTGCTGAAATATATAGGTGGTTTGCACAACTACCTTAGACATACTATCCTTATGTTCAATCCTACTATTCTAGACGAAGTTTGTGTACAAGCTACACATTTAGAGGCTAGAGGGAAAAACACTTTTGATGAGGGTAGAAACAAGCATTTTAAGGGGAAAAACGAAGATAAAACCTTTAAGGGAAAAGGAAAAAAGAATGCATTTGTCAAACAAGAGGGTGATAAAGTGATATGTAAACACTATTCAAGATAAGGCCATGAAGAGAAAAACTGTTGGAAATTACATCCTGAAAAAAGAACTCAGTTTAACAAAAATAAAGGAAAGAAGAAAAATGCAGCTACTACAACTACACCACAAGACTTAGGTGATGATTCAGGTGACAAAACCAAAATTGCAGCCATGGGTTTGAAGAGTATGAAGGGAAAGGAAACTGAAACTAAGCCAAGCACTAGTACTTCAAACTGTCATGTACAAACTCCAGATGAGGAAGAAAGAATTGAATTGTTCCATCTGAGGGTAGTCTCAAAACATACAAAAATTGACACACTGTTTGACAGTGGGTCACAAGAAAATCTCATATTAGAAGACTTGTTCAAACAACTTAAACTTGAGACCGTTCCACATCCCAAGCCATATCCACTTGGATGGATATGCAAGAATGCAAACTTACAAGTCTCAAGAAAGTGCATATTGTGATTCACAGTTACTGCACACTTTATTGATACAGTTGAACTTGATGTAGTACCGCTTGATATTCTAGGAATTGTTTTGGGAAGTCCTTACTTATTTGATAGGAAAGCGATCTTCCATCGCCATTAAAATAAGTATCATCTCTTTAAAGATGGCAAGGAGTTCATTTTCAGAGCACATCGCAAGAAGGCAAATATAGCGATGGTAAATGCGAGACAAGTAAAAAGGCTAGTGAATTCTAGTAAGAGTTTTGTACTTCTTATGGTTAAGCCCAAGGTTGATGTGAATCGTGAGTCATTTGAAAATTGTGATTCCAAGCTTAAATCAGATTTATATGATGTAGTTGATGCACATCATGAGATGTTTCAGGAACCGACAAGTTTACCTCCTAAAAGGGAGATTCAGCATGAAATCCAGTTACATCAAGATTGTCCTCTTCCTAACATAGGCATGTACCACATGTCTATCATGGAGAATGCTGAAATCAAAAGGTAAATTAAAGACTTGTTGGAAAAAGGATTCATAAGACCAAGAACTTTTCCATGTGGGTCACCGATAGTGTTGATTCCAAATAAAGATGGAACTTTGCACATGTGTGTGGACTTCAGGGCATTGAACAAGATAACGATAAAGAATCGTTACCCAATCCCAAGGATAGATGATTTGTTAGATCAGATGAAAGATGCTAAATATTTCACTAAGTTAGACTTACGTAGTGGTTATTATCAAGTTAGAATTGCATAAAGTGACATTTGGAAGACAACATTTAAAACCAAACAGGGACTCTTTGAGTGGCTTGTTATGCTGTTTGGTTTATAAAATGCACCTGCAAATTTCATTCGGTTAATGGATGATGTATTACATCATTTTCTTGATGATTTTGTTATTGTCTACTTATATGACATCTTAATTTTCAGCAAGACTAGAGAAGAGCATGTCATGCATTTTAAGAAAGTACTTGATATTTTGAAGAAAAATCAGTTGTTTCTTAAAATGTCAAAGTGTGAATTTGGGAAAACTTATTTGGTTTATTTGGGACACATAGTAGGAGGATGTGCTTTGAGAATTGATCCTTCTAAGGTAGAAGCCATTATGAATTGGCCCACTCCCAAATCCATTACAGAGGTAAGAAGTTTTTTGGGTGCAACTCAGTAGTGGAGGAAGTTTATTTCTAATTTCTCTGCCATTGCAGCTCCTATGCATGCAGTGACAAGTGTGAAGCGTGCTTTCCAATGGGAATCAAGCAACAAAAAGCTTTTGAGTCTTTGAAAGAGAAGATAAGTTCAGCTCCAGTCCTTGCATTACTGGAATTGAGACAACCATTCGAGATTCAGACCGATGCTAGTGATTACGCCATGGGTGCAGTGCTCTTATAGCATGGTAAGCCTATCGCATTTCATTCTGAGACATTTAATGGTGTTGTTGTGAATTATCCTACATATGATAAGGAGTTTTATGCGTTGGTACAAAGCGTCAAAAAGTGGAAACACTATTTGATGGGCAAAGAAACAATTGTTCATACCGACCATCAACCTTTACAGTACCTGCAGTCGCAAAGTAAATTACAGCAGTCACGACATTTCAGATGGATGGGTTTCCTACAACAATTTCACTTGGTAATAAGGTACCAGAAAGGTATTTTCAATAAATTTTCTGATATGCTTTCAAGGCCTATTATTAGTGCTAATACTTTACTTAAGAATGATTCTATTGTACATGAGAGCTACATAGAATAGTATGCATTAGATGTTGATTTTAAGGATGTGTATGCTAACTTGAGTGAAGGGAATCATGTTGAGGAGAATGATTATCATTTTCATAATAATTTGCTGTTTCATATGGGCAAGTTATGTATATCACAAGGGGAGAGAATAAGCATCATGAGAGAAGCTCATTCTTCTCTTATTGCTGGACATTTCGGGGTAAGCAAAACGGTGGCACATTTACAGAGTTATTGTTATTGGCCTCGCATGATAGATAATGTTTCATGTTTCATTAGAGGTTGTTCATTATGTGCTACAAGAAAGCCTAGCAATAGGAAGCTTGGTTTATATACACAATTTCCTGTACCTTCTAGACCATGGGAAAGTGTTTCTATGGATTTTTTTGGAGGTCTGCCATTATCTAGAAAGCAGCATGATTATCTTTATGTAGTAGTTGATAGATTCAGCAAGATGTGTATTCTTATGCCATGTAAGAAATCTATAATTGTTGAAAAAACTACTGATTTATATTTTCAACATGTATGGGTTCATTATTTCTTGCCTACTTCTATTGTTAGTGATAGGGATTCCAGATTTGTTGGGAATTTTTGGTCCAATCTGTGGAAGATGATGGACACCAAGTTGAATAAGAGTACTGCTTTCCATCTGTAAACAGAGGTAGTGAACAGAACCATTGTACATATTTTGAGAGGTTATTGCAACAAGCATCCCAAGCTTTGGGATGAGAACTTGCATTACATTCAGCATGCTTACAACTGGGCCAAGCACTCTTCTACAAATACTTCACCTTTTTAAGCTTGCTTTGGGTATTTGCCTAAGTCACCTTTAGATTTAATTCTTGAGAAGGATGTTGCCATTGATGGGCATAGTGACATTGACAAATCTTGCATGTTCATTGAAATAATTCAACTCATACATCAACAGGTTCAAGAATAGCTTGAAAAAAGTCAAGGCAAGTACAAGGAGAGGCATGACAAACACAGAGTTGATCATAAGTTTCAAGAAGGAGATGAGGTATGGCTGCATATTAGTAAGGAAATAATGCAAGGAGAAGGTAAAAAGCTGAAGCCTATTCGTTATGGTCCATTCAAGATCCTTAAAAAAGTTGGAAATAATGCTTTTCAACTAGATTTGCCTTCATATAGGCAAATGTATTCCGTTGTGAATGTGGAAAATTTACGTTTGTATGAACATCCTTTCATTGCTGATTATGAAAGTGACATTCAACTGCCATCCATAGAGGATTTCTTGCCATAATTTTTGGATGAGATGAAAGAGGATGCTATCCTTGACAGAAGGACACACACTTCGAGGAGGGAAAATGTTGATTATGTTCGGGTTGGTCTTAAAGTCAGCAAACTGAGTAAGGAAAAGTGGATTGAGGTGGAAAAGGTGAGGGATATGTACCCTCACCTTCTTAACATGTAATTGAAGGCTTTTAGGGTCCAAAAGCTTTTCAATGGGGAGGTGTGATCAGGTGATCATGTCTAAGGGAAAAAAAAAATGCTCAAAATTGGAACTGCTCAGAATTGGTTGCAAACTAAATGACCGGATAGGCCTCATTGCTGTGATTCTGGTGTTGTGAATGGGACCCAAATCCGATGTCATATGAGAAAGATATTGAAGTTTTAAAACGACCAATGACCTTCAAAACATGACTTTTGAACACAAAAAAAATTGTCATTTCAGAAAAATATTATGGAAAATTTCATTTTTTGTATATTTTTTTGATGGCCTATTACAGGGTGCCATGTGGCCCCAGATCCAAGGTTCAAAGTTTGGTTAAAAAATGCATTTGGTTGGAGGACCCGACCCCTCAGGCGGAGGTCGACCCGAGTTCAATGCGTTTGGGTCAGTCGAGCACGACTCAACCTGAACGCATAAGGGCCAGTATTCGTGTAGCAGAGAATGAGTATGGGTCAGGTGGAGGTCGACCCGACCTAAATGGAGTCGCGTCAGCTTATAGCTGCGTCGATTGAACAGTTGAACATGCGGTTAAAACAGAACTTAGCCCTCATGGCTTAAGGACGGAAGACCATGTGACTTCGTGCCAGGACCAAGGGCTAAGCCCATTTCACCGGCGGGAATTTTTGTGTTAAGCCGCGGGTGCTAGCCCCCTAGCAACGTGACCTGAGGGTCGTGACCATGGGCGGGGGGCTAATCCATTAACCGCCAGCAGAACTATCCGACATTTCCGCATGTGAACACACACCTAACTAATAGTTAAAATAAATGTCTCCGCAAAATTAGCAGCGTGGTTCTGAATTTTTGACAAGTCCGCCAATTCTGGTGGCTTTAATAGGAGTTTATCCAAATTTGGTGGGGTTTCCAAGAGAAATTGGGCAGAAAATTGTGGAGGTCATAAATTCTCCAATATTGGACCAATTTGGATGAAATTTTGGTGAATTTTGGGTATTTTGGGCATTTTGGAGTCAATAGGATAGGTTTCAGAGCTAACAGAGGTGTTCTTCAACCATTTTTGTTTCAAGGAAGCTTGGAGATCCATCAGGGCCATGAGGGAAATGGAGCTGCATTGGGCTACACTTCACTGTTTGAGGTGAAATAAAAGCCATAATTAGCTTATTTCTGTCTTCTGAATTCATTTTCATAGTTGTTTCAGTCTATTTAGGCTTATTTCTCACTGTAAAACCAATTTTAGCAAGGACATGCCCATTGGGAGCCTTGGACCCAGCAGATGTAGCCTAGGAGGGGTGAACTGCCTCATCATGTTGCTGTGTTGTTATGGTGAAGTTATTTTGCTGAGTATTTCTGATTCAAGATGTTAAACAGTAAATTTAATTAACATTCCCTCATACATAAACTCAAAATAAGTTATAAAAAACACTTTGTTTAATTTGCAAGACATGATAAAAAATTTTCACACTTAATTAAATGGAAATGGATACTTTGAACAACATATACAAATAGTTTCATTTTCAGATCAGATGGTATCAGAGCTAAGGATTTGAGCCTTAGGAGGTAGAGTTTTACTCAACATTTTTTTTGTGAAAACATATAGTTGATTGTTTGCAAGTTTTGATGCTTACTAGGCTTAAACTCAAGAGAGGTGAAGCACACTTGGTTAGTGCACAAAGTAATCCTCAACCAAGAAGGGCCAGAGAGCCACCTCCAAGAGCCATAGAAGCAACTTCAAGAATGTATTCAAGATAGGGAGAAGCTCCTGAAGATATGGATCCCAAAGAAGAGGAACGGGTGTTCTGAAAGGCTTTCTTGGACATGACAGAGATGGTGAGGATACTCTACCAAGAAAGGAATGATAGGTTTGTTGGAGAAGGGTCTAAAAACCAGAAAGAAGGAGAGGGTTCTTCAGGAGGAAAGAAACGTGATGACAAGTCAAAGAAAGGACATGGAGGAAATGGTGATAAAAATTGATACTTGGTCTTCAAAATTGGAAATCTATTTATCAATAATTTCATACAACGGATAAGAAGATTAAGCTATAAAACAACTAGTCCCTTATTTGGGATTTGAACAAATACTAAAATTGTGAATCCACTTGAGTTTTTACTTTATTTCATAAGGGTTGTTTGAGGATTGATTCATGCCAAGGTTTTCGTGAGGGTTGTTTGAGGATTGATTCATGTCGTGGGTTGAGCACCTGCCCTAATAATGTCTAGTAAATAATTAAATAATAATACAAATCAATAAAAAATGGTTATAGTATCCATCTATAACTCATTATTATAGTGTCTTTCAACACCTATATGGATCTCCTTATATAAACTAAGATATTTTTAGCAGTAGGGTTCAAGACTAATTGTTTTCATCTTTCAATAATTATAATGAGAAAAGGAGCCACAGGGATTTAAAACTAAGCCACCTCATTAGAAAGTTTGATGCACCTCATGCTAGCCAAGAAGATTTAATACAAGTGTGGTGAAAATTTATGGAAAAAATTGGTTTTGAATGCATATAGAAACTATCTAAAGCCAAAAATAGGAAAAGGAGAGTGTTACTGCTCAATTTGTCACCTTGAAAGTGTAAAAATCCCATTAATAGATTTGAGTAACATTACAGAAAAGCCTTAATTTATAATACCATCACATCCATTGCCACCTCCTTGTAACACACCCAAATCCATAATTCCATATTGGGGTTGTTTTACATAATTATACCCAACTATCAAGGTAGATTATGAATATCAAATTATCTAAAAATCCCCTTTCTTGCATCACCTCAAATCACGATTTTGATACCACCATCATCTTCTACTTGTTGAGAAATTTTTAGTGATATAAATTTTGTCTCATTCTAAGCTACAAATGCAAAGTTAAGCCTCTTTAAAACATTTCCCCTTAAAGGTCACATCATCATGCATACACTTGCATGGTTTCTTGAATACGTGTCAGTCCACATTGGTCAATGTATCTAGGTCGACATGAAATATTGGGCATCATATAAGAAAATTCCATAATTTGCATAATTCAAAACTCACTAGATTTTGATTGTAGATATTACCAATATGGATCCTCACCAAAAGGGTTGGTATGGTTGATAGGTTGATAGATGGGTGGCTTGAATCATTGTTATGAAAATACCTAATATGGATAGTATGGAAAATGCCAATGTTACAATATGGAATTGACCCTTCAATCCATCAATATGCCAACATGGGCTTGCCCCACTGATTCATTGATATGTCTATATGGTGTTAGTTTAATGTAGAATATTGAGACCCTAGAAAAAAAATTAAAATGGGAGAACGTCACCAAACATCGATGGGTCAATAGACTGGTGGCCAACCCATCTTACCACATCATATTTTTTTCAAAAAATCATAGTCTTTCATATCACATTGGATGATGTGTCTGACATATGGCACATGCTAATGTTTCCATTTCCACATGGCACTTCTAATGTGTGCCACAGGCCATGCATTTTGCACAATTGGCATGCAAAATATTTAATATATGGATGACACATATCATCCCTATGGCATTTCCATGTCACTACTTGTGATGTCATGCTAATGTTATCCTCTAAAACCTTTGAGTACTTGATATCACATATCTATAAGACATTAACTAACATACCTAGTGACATAATTTAGGGCCTTCAAGTGACACTATCAACCAGTATCCCGATATTTAAAATGCATTAACTAACAAACCTAACGACAGAATTTAGGGCCTTCAAGTGACAATATATACGTATGATTGTAGCATATCGTAGTTTCTCCATGCATTATTCATTGCAATCATCCAAGGGCTAATATGATAGTAATCCCCCTCCATAGCTAGCCCTTGGTCCTAGTTCTCCTCAACTCATGTGATCAAGGGATTTGGGGCCTCACTGAAATTAAAATTTTAAATATGTTTCCTAATTAATTCAAGGCTCCTCAAATTCTTTCCAAGGCCAACACAAATTTACTGCCTTTGACCAAGTTGGCTTCCCACCTCTACCACATAAGGTTGCCACACCCATAAAACATCTGTGGCATATTGTTCTGCTTGCATCCATGAATCAATTACATAGTATAACCACTAGAGTTAAGACTAGGTCCCCACTTTGGGAACATACAAGATATAGGGAATCACAAATGACATAGAGATCATACTTCCATTACATACAACATTCAAACTAACAAAAAAAGGAATGCAGATAAACATTTAAGCAAGTTGATTTAATTTCTCAGCTCGCTATTTTTCAATATTAATCAAGATAACAACCTGATAATTTCATCATGTCATTACATATATACATAGTAATGAGCATAGCATTAAAAAAAGGAGCATTGAACAACATTTGCATTCAATTTATAGGGAAGAAAATAATTATTTGTTCCACTTAAAATTGTTGAAACTAAATAAGAGACTACCACTCTCCACCTAATTGTAGACACAACTACACTACAAATTCTGTAGAAATTTTGAATAACTGACATATTATTCACCGAGATTCTCCTGATCACACACTATTTTATCTTCATGCACAATACAGAGTCTCTTCTACCATTGATCATTACATGCGGAAATAAAATCAATTGCATGCGCACATTAAAACCATAAACATTCACACATATGAACATAGTATTTCATGGGAAAGCTTAAAGCTGAAAACCCCAACTATCTGTATATTATATGTCATAGAGATCATGTAACAATCATTGTACAAAGCTCCTCACAAGCTCTCAGCACAACCTCCAATTTCTACACACTAATCAAGCTAGATCTAGCAAAACACATGCTCCAATATCTGCCACCTGATAGCCAGCCTCTATTGTGTAATAAATGTTGTAGGATGGCTCATTAAATAACTTGAACCACTCCGGCTTGTACCGCGCAATCCTCATGGGCTACTCCAATCACCGGTAGTCATAAATATGCAAATATAGTCACAACATATAGTTAACCTCGCTCTTTTCACGCTTTTCACCTATCTCCTCGCATTGGTCTTGCAATTGCACTGGTCTCCATTGAAATTGTCCATGCACTGAAGTTAAATGATGTATTATTTAGTTGATTAATGAGCTTATAATTACTGAATTAATTAATAATTAATCCACACCAATCTCACTAGTGTATCAATCGCTAGGACTAAATACAACTAGTTCAACTATGTTTAGATTATTAAACTTAACACAACTCCATTTAACTCCTCAATCAACTCCACCAAACTCTCTCACATGAGTTCTAGAATCAAGTCTCCATGCAATGGCTCCACTTAACCCCTAGCCCTGTGGAATAGCGTAATTCCTTCGTCATCTCCCGTGCCACATCCGTTCACTTAACCGAAGTGCTCCAAGAGAATAATATAATGTTTATAGTCCAAATATTATTAAGAGCTAATAATATCTCACATATTCATTTTAGACTGGAAATATAAAAATAGATTCCGCCCAATATGTCTAAAAATAGAAGTCCATCTATTTTTTCCGACTTGACCAACCATCCACAAATAGCATCCCGCAACTCATAGAACATGATCCATATGTCTAAAAATAGACTTTACGCCAAAAATAGCCAGCAGGCCCACTTAGTGAAGGCGACTATTTTCACTAAGCTCATCATCTTGTTGCAATCTCAACAAATTCCTTATATTTTTCCACCATTGATCCATATTTGATGACTAAAGGACACTTCACTCAATTTATTACACCAAGGGGTCAATTAAGGGTAGAAAATGAAGGTCAATTTCCTTCATTGGTTGGGAAACAAGGATGTCACCTCACAAGCTCTAACTATATCCTTAATACATAATAAGTATGGTCATTGAGGCTTGCACAACACAAAGAGAGTCCCTTATGGTTCCCAAGTGATCCTCCCTTTACTATTTCTTCATTTTCACCACACAATCAATAATAGAGTTATTCTCTGCAACACAACTCAGGAAGAGATTTCTCCCCCTGGTTTCCATAAATATCACCATTTTCACATAGAATATACAGTCTAATTTTCCAAAACATAGGTTGCAGGTCCATAGGGTTCTCAATGGTCTGGGTTACACACATAAAATTCGGGTGAATGTTTCAATTGTTTCCAATAATCTTCTTCCAAACTATCTAAACTCTAACCTCCCCCACAAATATTGGATTTATGAATGGGGCCCTAGGGTTTCACTTCTCACGTGAGAATTCAACTAGGTTAATGTCAGGTACTTAGCCCAAGCCTAGGTGGCTATTGTATTTCCCTCCCCATTCATCATAGCTTCTTTGGGAATTTGGTAGCTCCATAATCACATAATAAGGTCAGAACATTAAATTTATGGAAGATTGGAAGCTTTGTAATCTTCTTTATAAGCTTCCTAAGAAAGCTATCCTTCCAAACATCATGATAAAAGTAGGATAACCCTTCTTCTTTAGTTTTAGCAGTTTATAATTAAATTAGAAAATATTTATATCAAACAATATTGGAAATATAGTCATGTTGGATCTCTCGCATTATCATCCTTTATTTAGATCACAAAACTTAGGGATTAAAAAGGGATATTGCCTCCACCACCCCCCCCCCCTTCCCCCCCAACACACCTTAAAAAGAATATTTTCCTTGATGTTCAGATCCACTCAGGTTTATCTTTAGTATGATTTCATTGTTTCCATTGTTTTTTTGTTCATTACAACAGTCCATGAACTTCTACCTTTCAGTCATACCAACATCCTTTCTTCTTCTTATCAACATAATTCTTCAAGTTATTTTCCTTTCCACTTCTTCATCAATGATATTTTATACACAGTTTGGTCACTTTCAAAACTTTGAAATTCCTACAACACTTATTAACAAATATCTGTATTAAAATATTTTCTAAGCATAAGAATTTTCCTAAGTTTTCACAAATCTATATAAAAAAAGCTATTTAACCATACTACTTATCTTCATGGTTATCTTTTTCTCCATTAGGCTTCCACAGGTAAAAATTTCATGTGATTATTTTCATTTTCCATACCCAATTTAGTGTCCATGCAACCCCTTGGGAAATCTACCTGATTAAGGTCCTCTTGTCCTGGGGCCTAGTATGACTTTAGTGGCCTTGTTCTTGAGCTGTCTATTTCTCATCATTTAGTTTTTCCATGCAAGGCATTCACTAATATCCCTCTAAAAAGGTATTACATGGAATTCTTCCAATTCTTATACTATTCCACTTCGTTTCATACTCATCACCTACCTTGGATACATACATCAACTCAGCTATTTCACATCCATATAGTCCCTATGAAATTTATCATAAAATTTTCAACTAATTTTTTTTATTTTCCAAACATGATTCATATAGAAGACAAGTCTCGCAACAAGGAGACTCTTCTCTAAATGTTTGGCTCTTTGTAGGTGATAACGTTCCCATTATTCATCATGGGCATACATTCCATTCCATACCCTAGGCATTCTACATACAATCTGCATTTTCACACTCAACTGTGTTGAAAATATTTTGTGCCTCTCCATCATCACTTTATATTATATACCATGCCCCAAATATATTGTACTTATTAATTTTTCTACATACATAATGTGTGAAAACATCTCATTTATCCACACTCTACATAGATCCCCTCTCCACACACACTTCTCCCTGCACCTTTATAAACTTAATCATTTTAATGTGTGTGAAAGAACTACGCTATCTAATCCTTCTCACACCTCTCTCACGACAAAACCATTTTCTCCTCACAATTCTTCCTCTGCAAAATTCAACTTTCTGCACATCCTTTTCTCTACACATATCAAATATTTGTACATGATATGCCACAAGTTCCACTTTTCCACCTTTATTCCATGCCTAGTGGATATTAATCACTTGGTTCTTTCAAGGCTAATTGAAAGCTCGTTTGGTCTTGGAGCTAAAAAATGTCCTTGATATTGTACTACATCAATCGCTCGCCAACACACCTCTTAAGGACTTGTTTTAAATTATTAAATTACCATTTTCATTCTCGCATGGCCCAATGAAGGTGGGGAGTGAAGAAGCAACATCATAATAAATGCGACCATAAAAATGAGGATATAAGAACTAAAGGTTCCAGTAAATTATCAGTTATATATCACGTATTCTTAAGTACATTGAAGAAATAAGTAAGATGGTGACAAAAAGGAAGAAGGAGCCAATTTGTGGGAATACAAATAACTCACTAGATTTTTATGAAAATAACTTCCACTCGTTGGCTACATATTAATGGCATTTGAATTTGGCCCCATAAGAGAGGGAAAATAACAATATTTGGAGAATAGGATTGGAAAATGCTACATGCATCCTAGAAGTATACGACTTCAGAGAAATTGTTGACTGGAATGTCTATCAATTTGATGCCAATATCAAAACTATTAATCCTTGGCGAAGAATGTAAGGTTTTAAGGAAGATATTTAAGTTTCTATAGGCCACTAAGTAGCCAAATTTATCTAAAGCTAACACTTTTCTAGACTCCTAGGGTGGTGTAATGAATATCATTCATGAATTCTGTTAGGTCCCTATATTACTAGTGTACTCCCTTATTGTTGTTAGTGTAGCCCCCTTATTGTTATTGTTGTACCCCTATAACCCCCATATTGTTATTATTGTTCCCTTACATTATTATTGTTAGGTCGGCTAGGATTACATTGTGGCCCCATGGACTCCCATATATAGAAAGGAGGTTTTTTCGTTTGACATCCAAGAATTGTTCATTTATGTAATGTAAAGGAGGTTTACCCCTCGAAGTGTTTGATTTCTAAGGCATTGATATCTCTTTCTTCTATTTTTGGAGCTAGTTTCATAACATTTGGTATCAGAGCTTTGGATTATAGGGTTTCACTGCTTCAAACAGGTCATCGTATAATTTTCTCTATAACGTTTTTTATACGAGGGTTCAGAAAGGAAAAAAAAAAACCATTTCTAATAAATCCTTAGGAACTTGTTGTAAAAAGTTAAAATATTGGTTCGCAAAATTTTTGGAGAAATGATCTGTGGAAGTTATGGTTTTTGCAGGCTCCGGAATTTCATATAAAAGAGGTGACCTGGGAAAATCATCATAACTCTCTCTCTGAGCATTGGATTGGAATTCTATAACAAGTAGTCAAAATTATATGGACTTTAGTTTCCTTTATATCAATTTCAGAGCCGAAGAATGAAACAGTGACATGTGGCACACCGTACAAGTTTTCTCTACTGAACCAGTCCATAATTAGGACATTGTGGGAGATTGGGCATAAATTTGCCTTGAAGAATCCAAATCAGGTCAGACCTATGGCATTTGAAAGAAGCTTCAGAGGGCTACTACAGGGCCGAATTTTAGATATTGAAGATTCTAAATCACAAAGATAATTCAGTTTCAATATCAAGCTCCTCAAAAACAAGAAAAAGGTGTGTATTTTTTTTGAATTGTATAAGTCTTGTGTGAAAAATAATTTTGAATTGATTCTCGTTGTGTAACCAGCTCCAAATAGAGAAGAAAAGAGATATTCACGCCTTAGAAATGAGCCACTTCGAGGGGGGCAACCTCCAATACATTACATGAATGAACAATTCTTGGATGATACAAATGAACAAAACCTCCTTCTATATATAGGAGTCCATGGGGCCACAATATAATCCTAGTGGGGCCACAATGTAATCCTAGCCGACCTAACAATAAAAATGTAAGGGCACAATAATAACAATATGAGGGTTACAAGGGTACAATAATAACAATAAGGGGGGCTACAATAACATAATAAGGGGCTACACTATTAATATAGGGACTTAACATGCCCCTCTCCTTCAAACAAGTGTTGTCCTCAACGCTTGATTATTTCTTGATGCTTCTGTATAAAATTCTCATCCTCCCATGTGAAATATTCTACAGGAAAGTTCTTCCACTTGCTGACATACTCTAAAATTGATTATACTCGTCGAGTTCTTGTTTCTATGACCGCTTCATTTCCATGACCGCTTCGTGTTCCAATATGATTTTTCCTTCTTCAATGGTGCCTGGGCAATATTATTGCACTGGAAGATTTTCACCTATAACCTTCTTTAAGCATGAAACATGGAAAACTAGATGCACTCGCGAAGAAGCAGGAAGCTCCAATTTGTATGACATACTACCAATATTTTGCAACACCTTGTAAGAACCATAGTACTTTGGCGATAATTTATTATCCTTCTTAGCTTTCTTGAGGGACATTTTTTTGGATGGTTGTAGCTGTAAAAATATCCAGCCTCCTACATCAAAACTTCTCTTGTTGCAATGTTGATCTGCCTGTTGTTTCATTCGATTTTGTGCCCAATTTAGGTTATCCTTTAAGAGTTAGAGAACTTGTTGATGATGCTTGATATGATCTTCCACTACTTAAACCTTAGAATTTTCTCTTAAATATGGTGTGATGGGCGGTGGATGATATCCATAAAGTGCCATAAATGGGGTCATTTTTGTTGCAGCATGGAAGGAAGTGTTATACCACCATTCAGCTAGAGGTAACCACTTGACCCATTGTGTTTGTTTATCAAACAGAAAACAACGAAGATATCCTTCCAAAAATTTATTTACTATCTCAGTTTGACCATCGGATTGAGGATGATAGGATGAGTTATGAGGTAATTGAGTACCCAAACAAGAAAATAACTCTGTCCAAAAAATTCCAGTAAAAATGGGATCTCCGTCGCTCACAATAACCCTTGGGTTTCCATGTAGCTTTTGAATTGTGTCCATAAATTTAGTAGCAATTGTACTTGCTTTAAATGGATGAGAAAATGCATAAAAGTGTGCATACTTGGTAATTCTATCAACTACCAACATGATGACACTCTTTCCTTTGACCTTAGGTAAACTTGTGATAAAATCCATTGAAATCTCCTCCCAACATTGACCTGGAATGGATAAAGGTTGTAGAAGACCTGGAGTCTTAATTGTCTCAACTTAATTTTGTTGGAAAACCAAACATTCCGCCACAAAATTTTGAATATCAGATTTAAGGCCATCCCAAAAAAAATATTTCTTCACCCTGTGGTAAGTTTTTAAAAATCCTGAGTGTCCTCCTAAAGGAGAAGAGTGCAATTCCAAAAGAATATTTTGTTTTAGTTGGGAATTCTTACAAAGATATAAGCGATATTTGTACAATAAGGAATCATTTTTCCAACTAAATGTATTAGATCTACTAGGATCTTGCCACAAATTTGAATGAGTGTCCACACTTCTTTGTCATTCTTCCATTCCTCCCTTGCTTCGGTTATCCAATCTGGTTAGATAATAGAAATGGCACAAAGCAATGCTTCCAAATCCTCATCTTTTCTTGAGAGTGCATCTGCAACAACATTTAGCTTCCATTTTTTATAGATGATTTAGAAGTCATAACCCAACATTTTTGTGACCCATTTTTGTTGCTCTTTTGAAGATAGTCTTTGTTCTAAAAATTATTTAAGACTATCATGATCAATTTTTACCTTGAAGTGTCTTCCCATTAGGTAAGGTCACCATTTATTTAGTGAATTTACTATTGCCAACATTTACTTCTCATAAATATCTTTCCGTAAATACTTTCCTTTGATTGGATGAATTTCAAAAGAAATCGATCTCCCTTCTTGCATTAAAAAAAAACCAATTCCATTTCCCGAGGCATCACATTCCACAATAAAGGTTTTTGTGAAGTCTAGCATAGCTAAGACTGGTGCTAGGCACATTGCCTCTTTAAGATGTTCAAAGGCCTTAGTTGCTTCAAGAGTCCATGAAAATGCATCTTTCTTCAATAATTTTGATAGAGGTGTTTCTATTCTCGCATAATTCTTAACAAACTTGTGTTAATACCCTGTTAAACCGAGAAATCCTCGCAACTGCTTTATAGTTGTGGGGACTTTCCATTCCTTAATGGATTTAATTTTATTAGGGTCTACCTTAACACACTCGTGAGATACAATATGACCTAGATATTCCACCTCTTGTACTCCAAAGAAACATTTGGATGATTTTGCATATAATTTTTTCTCCTGCAATAGTTTGAGCATCCTGGCAACATGTTGAACATGATCCTTCCAAGACCTACTGTAGATTAGTATATCATCAAAAAATACTAGCACAAATTTTCTAAGGAAGGGTTTGAAAATAGAATTCATCAACCCTTGAAATGTAGAAGGTGCATTGGTAAGGCCAAAATGCATGACCAAAATTCATGATGACCCTCATGAGTTCAAAATGCTGTTTTCTAAATATCTTTAGTCTTCATTCTAATTTGATGATATCCTGAACGAAGATCCAACTTGGTAAAATAAATTGCTCCATGTAATTTATCCAATAATTCATCAATCACAGGAATGGTAAATTTATCTTTAATGGTGAGCTAATTGAGCTCCCTATAATCTGGACACATGTGCCATGATCCATCCTTCTTTTGCACCAATACTACTGGAGCAGAGAAGAAACTTTGACTAGGTTGAATTATACCAGCCTCTAACATTTCTACAATCATACATTCAATTTTGCTCTTTTGGACATAAGGATATATATAAGGTCTGATGTTTGGAGGAAAAATTCCTATAATCAAATGAATAGCATGATCATGATCACGAATAGGTGGGATTCCTTTGGTGTAATGTTCCTAATTTAGCTTCAGCTAATTGGAACATTAATTTTTTCTTGTTTATTTTACATTTCATGATTGATGAATAAATTGTGAAGGAGGACATGTAAAATTCCTGAAAACTAAGAATAAATCAATGCCTATGTGAAAAAAGACATATCTGGGCTATTTAAATAAACTCCTACAGGTGCAAATGGGTCTAAATCACAAGAGTGGACCATCTTTGACCAAGTCAACAACGCAGTCTAGATGCACTGAACCTCTTTGAGGGACAGTTCAGTTCTAGAAGGAGGATCAAATGTGAAAAGGGTTAAGTGATTCAAGGTGGTTTAGGGTTTGGAAAGACTCCTATCTTATAAAAGGAAGAGGAGAGCAACAAGGAAAAAGTTGTTGAAGATCATTATTTCTGAACGTCTGTCTACTTAGACATCCCTTGTTGGGACTTCCTGTTCAGGAATCCCACCTCCTTCCTTGAGTAGCTCTTGGAGGAGAATTGTTCTAACTTGTTCACTATCAGGCTTGGGCCAAGCTTCACCTTACATTTACAACACTGTTCCTATTTTGGGTTGAGTTTTCCATGTGAGCTGCAGCAAGTGGAGATCTAGATCTGCTCAGATCTAGATGATAGCAGTGGCTCTTATCAGTGAGTGTGTCTTTTAACCTCCTGGAAGAGTTCATTTGCTGATTTTGATTCAGATCTACACCTTGGCATCAGGCCATTCCATTATCAGAGGCTACAACACTGTCTCCTTCCCTAGACAACATTATTTGCAGATCTACAACTGTAGGGTATTTTGCCTGCATTTTGGAGGAGAGATCTCCGGTGTTGGGATGCTTCCTTTCATTGTGGTGATCCATGGATTAGCCATCCAGTCCATGTTTGTTTCAGATCTGATCTGATGTACTGTTGCAATATTCAAAAATTTCTGAATCATTCTACAGATCTGCATTCTTAGATCTCAGATCTACTTTCGGTGCTTCATGTTTTGAGAAAAACCCCAAGGGGAATGTATAGAGCAGCCTTTCTTGTACATGGATCTGTATTGGATATAAATTTTTATGTACAGATCTGATCTAGATCTGAAGAATTAATAAACTGCTGCTTCAGCCATAAAAATAACGTTGTCATGGTTATGCAGTCTTTTATCATGGTTGTAGCACCTCATTTCTGAGGATTTCTTCTGTATTGTCTCATACTTTCTTCTGTAAATTGTATGGGCTATGTCACTGATCTGATTTATCAATGTTTGGACCTTATTATAACTAAAAAATTTACTAAATTATGCTCTTATGCTTCATTAAATTTCTGCATACTCCAGGTCATGGGAAATCAGGGTTTTCTAGCCTAGTTAGGAAAGGAGGAACTGTTTAACATAGAATAACGCATTTTTTTTTTGCTGAAATTAGACATGGGAGTCCCTCATAACCCTAGATATCATATCCAACTACTCTCCCATATTATATTTACGCAGATATCTGGATACATTCGTTTTAGGGCCTAAATCCTCACTTTTCCCCACCTTTTGCCTTATAAAACGCTGTATAAAGTTTATGCTGCATATTTTATTGAAGGTTAAGTGATTTTACATCATTTATCAACCTTATTTATTCATCTCCAACTCTGGAATACCTTAGGTATTCTCATTGTTGTAGAAATTCTAGTTTGGAATACTACAGTGGTATCAGAGCAAGATCTTTGGCTCAGCCTGTGGCTTCAAGTCAAAGTGCTGTACAGAAAGGAGAAAGGTCAGAATGATGAAGAATATGGGTTTAATCTCATCAGTTTTTATATCTAAGAAGAACCTCTCCAAGGAGGTTGAACAAGAAGAAGAAAGGAGAAGCAGTGAAACTCCTAGAAAGTTTCAAGAGTAGAAAGATCTTCCAATCAGATCAACAAGATCTATACCTGAGGAAAATTATGAATCCTCATCTCATGGATATGTGCAATCAGCCATATCACCAAAGCTTCAGTGTTCTGTCTGTGATTTCTTCATGAAGAGGAAGAAAGGAGGTGTGCCCAAAAAGGAGACTCTTAGAGAGTATTTGGAGGAGTATGAAGCTCAATCCAAGGAGTTCAAAGATGACTTGAAATTCCAAGGGTTTTGCAAGATCAAGGAAAGAAAAGGCACAAAGGAGAAGCAGCATGGTAAGGGTATATTTTATCTATCTATCTTTGATGGATCACGTAAATGTCCAGTTAGGGTTTGGGTGGAGGAGCTAGAAAACTTTGTGCAACAACATCAAGTTTCAGAGATTGAAGCCATCAAAGCAGAAGCACTGCATTTTGAAGGTAAAGCATATGCTTGGTGGTTGTTTGAGTCTTTTTCCTTGAAGAATACCAATACACCTACTTATGCAAGGTTTATTGCAAGATTGATAGAAAGTTTTGATGAAGCTCCATATGTAACATCTTTTGTTGACACTATCAAACCACATCAGATGAAACTTTTGCATGAGTTGGAAGGGTCTATGAATCCAATTCCATTTTTGAAGACCATGTAAGAGGGTGTAAGTTTTTTTTATGCCTTTCCAAGGGCAAGATCTCCATTGAGTGAAGGGTCCTCTTCTCAAGAGGAAAGCATGAAGGTTTCTCCTTAAATAGATGACCAAGATCTAAGGTCTCTTATTGATGATGAGACAATTTCAGTTATTGAAGAGGAGAAGAAGACAAGAGATGATAACACAATCACAACAAAGGCACCTCAAGCACCTCATGAAGATGAAGTTGGAGAACTTGCTCCAAGAGAAGAAACTCTTGCACTCTTTCAAGGAGTTCCACAAGGTCTCACACATAGAGCTCTTGACATAACACATGAGCAACATGTACCATCATTTTCAAATGATGAGATCTTGGAGATAGAAGAAGGAGAAGAGGAGGAAGGGCATCACAAGGAGAAAAAAATGAACCCTTATCTGCTTCAAATATTGGAAGCACAAAGGAGGCAAGAGGACTTATGCATTAAAGGTAGGGGAAAATATGTCTACCTAAATCCACATTCTACTCTATGCCTTGACACCTCTTTGCAAGGGGGTACTTTGCCAGGAGCACCTCTTGATACGAGGAAATCTAAATTTTTCTCTCAACTATGGGCAGCATATTCATACTTGGCTAAGGAGGGATCCTTGGGAGAAGCTAGCACAGCACAAAGAATCTCTCATGAACTCAGAAGAGAGATGAGCAATTTCCTGAAAGGGGCATTGCTAACTCCCACTTAGATATCTGCGTTGAGAGAGGAGAAATCAGAGATATATGATGGCATGAGCATGAGGACACATGCAAACTCCATATCTTTGGGGTAGCCCATGATCTATACATTCACAAGGAATATTTCTGAAGATGGAAAGGGGATCCTAACCCTCTTGTATGTATGGGCCAAAATGAGGAAGTTTTGGAAGACAAGGACTTTCTGAGGGGAAGTTGATTTCCATATGCTTTAATCTTGTCTTGAGCAAGATCAGCTGCAAATGGGGCAGAAAAGAGGAAATTTTGATACTCCCGCATGTGAATTTGATATCAAGGATGTCAAATATGGGAGCCATGAGAAGACAGGAGCTACATTTCAGACTTCCACAGTGCTGTCATTCTTGGAGAGCTTGGATCCTTATTGGGATTCCCAACTCATGATGGAATACTCCAAGGACCTTTTCACATGGGGTGTTCTTGAAGGGGAAGTAAAGGATGAAAGGTTCACGGTGGTTGATGGAGTTATCTATTTCTATAATCTCATACTGTTGGCTAGTGACTCCAAGGTCAAGGAGAAATTACTATATGCCACCTATGAGATCCTGCTTTCCAAACCCACTGGTTTTATCAAAGCATATCATACTATATTGGGTGGATTCATATGGGAAGGTTTCAAAGAAGAGGTGCACTCTCACATGAAGACGTGCATGGATTACCTGGTAGAGGAGGAGGAACATAGCTCTTGGGAGGAGCCATCATTCACATCTCCTTACCCATTGAGTGTGAGAGGGAACTCATCCATGAGTTACCCCATTGATGTAAAACAAGTATATATAAAGGCTTGTTCTGTTGAGCATTATAATGTATCTCATATATGCTTATATTTTTATAACACTCATTTGCAGGATATTGTGCCAATATGGGGCACTATTTATGATGGGTTTCATGGGCTACTCAAGGCCATGAACTATGTTGATGAAGATCATTCCTTGGAGAACCTTGGAAAGCTATTATATTCTTCATGGTGTGATCCTTTTACACCAACTATGATGTACATTCTCCAAGAATTCCAAAGGCATGAGGCAGCAAACAAGTGTTGGGGAAGGCACTTGTCATATCCTATTCTATGGCAGTTAAGGATAAAACTGCACTGGTTGCACATGAGGGAACATCTTCCTTCTCATTTATCATACATGGCAGCTAGCATGATTCTAATCATCATCCCACAAGCTGAAGATGTCCTTATCTTTGTTGGGAGCATAGTTGAAGGAAAGGCACACTTGTTGGAGGTGCCCTTGGGAAAAGGAGTTTCCCATTCTTTTTGCATTGCATGCTTCAATGGGAGCATGAGATCTTGTATGGCCACTATGACAAATCACTTGTCTCTTTGTAGAGTGAGCCATATGTCCTCCTTTTACATTTCATGATTGATGAATAAATTGTGAAGGAGGACATGTAAAACTCATGAAAACTAAGAATAAATCAATTCCTATGTGAACAGAGACATATCTGGGCTATTTAAATAAACTCCTGTAGGTGTGAATGGGTCTAAATCACAAGAGTGGGCCATCTTTGACCAAGTCAACAACGCAATCTAGATGCATTGAACCTCTTTGAGGGACAACACAGTTCTAGAAGGAGGATCTAATGTGAAAAGGGTTAAATGATTCAAGGTGGTTTAGGGTTTGGCAAGACTCCTAACTTATAAAAGGAAGAGGAGGGTAGCAAGGAAAAGGTTGTTGAAGATCATTATTTCTGAAGGTCTATCTGCTTAGACATCCCTTGTTGGGACTTCCTGTTCAGGAATCCCACCTCCTTCCTTGAGTAGCTCTTGGAGGAGAATTGTTCTAAATTTTCCACTATCAGGCTTGGGCCAAGCTTCACCTTACATTTACAGCATTTCTCCTATTGTGGGTTGAGCTTTCCATGTGAGCTGCAGCAAGTGGAGATCTAGATCTGCTCAGATCTAGATGATAGCAGTGGCTCTTCTCAGTGAGTGTGTCTTTTAACCTCCTGGAAGAGTTCATTTTCTGATTATGCTTTAGATCTACACCTTGGCATCAGGCCATTCCATTATCAGAGGCTATAGTGTTGTCTCCTTCCCTGGAAAACGTTATTTGTAGATCTATAGCTACAAGGTGTTTTGCCTGCATTTTGGAGGAGAGATCTCTGGTGTTGGGATTCTTCCTTTCACTATGGTGATCCATGGATTGGCCATCCAATCCATGTTTGTTTCATATATTATTTGCTGTACCATTGCAATATTCAGAAATTTCTGAATCATTCTACAGATTTGCATTCTTAGATCTCAGATCTACTTCCGGTGCTTCATGTTTTGAGAAAAACCCCAAGGGGAATGTATAGATCAACTGTTCTTGTACATAGATCTGTATTGGATATAAATTTTTATGTACAGATATGATATAGATCTGAAGAATTAATAAACTGCTGCTTCAGCCCTAATAATAACATTGTCATGGTTATGCAGTCTTTTATCATGGTTGTAGCACCTCATTTCTGAGGATTTCTTCTGTATTGTCTCATTCTTTCTTCTATAATTGTATGGGTTATGTCACTGATCTGTTTTATCAATGTTTAGACCTTATTTCAGCTAAACCCTTCAATAAATTATGCTCTTATTCTTCAGTAAATTTCGGCATACTCTAGGTCATGGGAAATCAGGGTTTTCTAGCCTAGTTAGGAAAGGAGGAAATATTTAACATAGCAAAACACATTTTTTTTTGCTTAAATTCGACATGGGAGTCCCTCATAACCCTATCTATCAGATTCAACCACTTTTCCATCTTATTTTTACGCATATATCTGAATACATTCGTTTTAGGGCCTAAATCCTCACTTTTCCCCACCTTTTTCCATATAAAACAATGTATAAAGTTGCTGCTGCATATTTTATTGAATTTTAAGTGATTTTAAATCATTTTCCAACCTTATTGCTACATCTCCAACTCTATAATACCTTAGGGTATTCTCATTGTTGTAGAAATTCTAGTTTGGAATACTACATTTGGGAGTTTCAAACACCTTGGAATGATTGTCAAAGACTTTTTGGAGATCTACAAAAATAGATGATTTTGATGTTGGAACTTTTAGTGAGAATAATTGTGTAATTACGCCTCGTTTTTCTTTCTTCAGAAGCTTTTTCATGACATTAGAGCTTATTATCTTTCCCGACTTCCCTATGATACCCCGTAATTCGACTTCCTTTCCTTCTGAAAAAAATTTCAAGAAAATTTCTTGAAAATTAAAAGCTATTGTCCCCAGAGATTGTAACCATTGTACTCCTAGTACAACATCAGCACCTCCCATAGGAATGGAAATCATTGGAGTATTCAATACATATTCCCCCATGGTTAGCTTGATATCATGGCATTTTCTAGAGAAATTTATAGTTCCTCCATTTGCAACCATCACTTGAAATTATGGTGTTGGGTATAGGAAAAAATTCAATTCCTTGGCTACCTTACAATGAATAAAATTATGGGTACTACCTGAATCAATCAACACTATTACCTTTTTCTTCTCGATATGTCCTTCTATCTTGAGAGTTTGAGGAGTGGTAATTCCTGCCAATGCATTACACGATATGGTTGGAATCATTTATTCCTCTTCTAGGTTTGGTTCCTGGTGTATATCCTCTTCTTGTTCATTTTCTTCCTCTTCACAATCTATGTAAAATAATTTCTTCTCAGCACACTTATGACCTTTAGTGTATTTTCTATCACAACTGTAGCAAAGCCCTTTTGCTCTTTTTTCTTCCAATTTTTGTGGTGTCAACCTTGTAGGTTGTCGAAATCTAGGAGTAACAACACTTCCCTCTTTATGGAAGTGAGTGGTAGGCTTCCTTGTCACCATAATTTTACATTCAATTTTTCTTGCCAACCTGAATGCCTTCTCCAATGAATCAGGTTCCAAAATGCGAACTTCATGTTGGATGTTATCCTTTAAAGTACCTATGAAGAGATCAATGATGTGTTCCTCTGGAATATCAGTTACCCTTATATTCAATTTTTGGAAGCCCTCAATGTGCTCCCCCATTAAACCCTTTTGTTTGAGATTTATCAATTGGCTAAAGAAGGTGTTGCTCTTTGTATCCTCATAATGTGCTATCATTTCCTCCGTAAAAATTGACCAAGTGACAATTTTTTTACGGGAGCAAAACCATTGATACCATACAAATGTATTTTGTTCTAAATGTAAAGTTGCAATGCGTACCTTTTGTGTGTTTTGCACATTATTGAGATCAAAATATTGCTCCATCTGTAGTATCCATGTTATAGGATCCTTGCCATCAAACTTCCTCATATCCATCTTTGGAATATGGTGGTTCTTCCATCCAACATTAGAGTTTATGAAATCATGATTAACATTTATTTTGTTCTCATCATGAGTTTCCTATACTATCTTTTCGCCATTAGGAAGCACTTCTTGTATCAACTTTGCCAAACCTTTGATGTCTACTTTTATGTTTTCCATTTTTTCATCAATCTTAGCTTCCATGCCCACTTCCATGCCTTCCATCTTAGCTTCCACGCCTTTCTTCAAACCATCCATCTTAGTTTCCACGCCTTTCTTCAAAACTTCCATTTCATTTTTTTTTGCTCTTTGCGATAACGAAATTTGGTGCCCTTGCTCTTGTAATTTTGATATCTCATGTTGTGTTTTTTTGTCTTCATGAGTCATAGTAGAGCCTTGTGAAGGCTTAATGGGTGTTGGATTATTTTTAGGGGCCATTTTAGAACCCAATACCGATATCTATTCTTCAATATGCCCTTGGAACAAATTCCAACTAATTGTTTTCAAACGAGACTTATCTAATTTGAAAAAAAATACACACCCTTTTCTTTCTTTTGAGGAGTGAGATATTGAAACTGAATTATCTCTATGATTTCGGATCTTCAATACCTAAAATTTGGTACTGAGGTATCCCTCTTAATCCTCTTTTGAATGCCACAAGTTTGACCTGATTTGGATTCTTTAAGACAAAGTTGTGCCCAATCGCCTACGATGACCTAATTATGGACTGGTTCAGTAGAGCGAACTTGTATGACTTGCCACATGTCATTTCTTCCTCCTTCGGCTCTAAAATTTATAGATAGGAAACTAAATTCCGTGTGCTTGCGTCCACTTTTTACAGCATTCCAATCTGATGCTCAAAGAGAGAATTATGAATATTTTCTCACGATCACCTCTTTGAGATGAAATTCGGGAGCCTGAAAAAGTCCTAACTTCCATAGACCATATCTCTGAAAATGTTGTGAACCAAGATCTAAAATTTTGCGACGATGTTCCTTAGGAGTTCGAATTTGCGCTCTAAAAATTTCAGATTCTGATTCTTTGTAGAAAAAAATTTATAGCGAAAATTCCACGATGACCTGTTTTGGTTAAATTGAGGTGCTTGCAAAAAGACCTAAATTCCAGAGATCATATCTCCGAAAATATTATGAACCACGCTCTGAAATTTTGCAACGATGTTCCTCAGGATTTCGGCTTCATACTTTAAAAATTTCAGCTTTTGAACCTTTGTAGAAAAATAGTTATAGCGAAAATTCCACGATGACCTGTTTGGATCAGCGAAACCCTAGAATCCAAAGCTATGATACCAAATGTTGTGAAACCAACTCCAAAAATATAAGAAAAGAGATATCAATGCCTTATAAATAAGCCACTTCAAGGGTGCAACCTCCAATACATTACATTAATGAACAATTCTTTGATGATACAAATGACAAAACCTCCTTTCTATATATAGGAGTCTATGAGGCCACAATGTAATCCTAGTGGGGCCACAATGTAATCCTAGCCGACCTAACAATAACAATGTAAGGGCACAATAATAACAATATTGGGGTTAGATGGGGCTACAATAATAACAATAAGGGGGCTACACTAATAACAACAAGGGGCTAAACTAGTAATATAGGGACCTAACAGATTCCATGGGCATATTAAAGCATAGATATCAGTATTGGGTTCTAAATTTCCCCCTTAAAATAATTTAACACCCATTAAGCCCTCAGAATAATCTACTATGAGTCATGAAGAGGAAGAATTTCAACATGATATATCAAAATTACAAGAGCAAGTGCACCAAATTTCACTCTCGCAAAGAGCAACAAAAAATGAAATGGAAGTTTTGAAGAAAGGTGTGGAAGCTAAGATGGATTGTTTGAAGAAGGGCGTGGAAGCTAATATGGATGGTTTGAAGAAAGGTGTGGAAGCTAAGATGGATGGTTTGAAGAATGGCATGGAAGAAAAAATGGAAGACATGAAGAATGATATAAAAGTAGACATGGAAGGTTAGAAGGAAGGTTTGACAAAGTTGATACAAGAAATTATTCCTAATGGCTAAAAGATAGTAGAGGAAAGTCATGCTGAGAACAAAATAACTTTTAATCGTGATTTCATAAACTCTAATGTTGGATTGAAGACCCACCATATTCCAAAGATCGATATGAGGAAGTTTGATGGCAAGGATCTCATAACATGGATACTACAAATGGAGCAATATTTTGATCTCAATAATGTGCAAAACACGCAAAAGGTACGCCTGGCAACTTTATATTTAGAACAAAATACATTTTTATGGTATTGATGGCTTTGCTCCCGGAAATTTTTTTTCACTTGGTTAATTTTTACGGAGGAAATGATAGAACATTATGAGGATACAAGGATCAACACCTTCTTTAACCAAATTGATAAATCTCAAACAAAAGGGTTTAGTGGTGGAGCACATTGAGGACTTCCAAAAATTGAATATAAGGGTAGCTGATATTCTAGAGGAACACATGATTGATGTCTTCATAGGTACTTTAAAGGTTAACATCCAACATGGGGTTTGCCTTTGGGAACCTGATTCATTGGAGAAGGCATTCAGGTTGGCAAGAAAAATTGAATGTAAAATTATGGCGACAAGGAATCCTACCACTCACATCTATAAAGATGGAAGTGTTGCTACTCCTAGACTTCCACAACCTAAAAGGTTTACACCACAACATTTGGAAGAAAAAAGAGCAAAAGGGCTTTGCTACAATTGTGATAGAAAATACACTAAAGGTCATACGTGTGCTAAGAAGAAATTATTTTACATAGATTGTGAAGAGGAGGAAGAAAATGAACAAGAAACTTCAAAAGAAGAGGATATACACCAAGAACCAACCTTAGAGAAAGAAGAAATGAGTCCGATCATATCCTATAATGCATTGGAAGGAATTACCACTCCTCAAACTCTCAAGGTAGAAGGCCATATCAAGAAGAAAAAGGTATAGCGTTGATTGAATCAGGTAGTACCTATAATTTTATTCATTGTAAGGTAGCCAAGGAATTGAATTTCTTCCTATACCCAACACCAGAATGTCAAGTGGTGGTTGCAAATGGAGGAACTATAAATTTCTCTGGAAATTTTCATAATATCAAGCTAACCATGGGGGAATATGTATTGAATAGTCCAATGGTTTCCATTCCAATGAGAGGTGTTGATGCTGTACTAAGAGTACAATGGTTACAATCTTTGGGGACGATAGCTTTTAATTTTCAAGAAATTTTCTTGAAAAAAAATTTAGAAGGAAAGGAAGTTGAATTATGAGGTATCGCAGGGAAGTCGGGAAAGATAATAATTTATAATGTCATGACAAAGCTTCTGAAGAAAGAAAAATGAGGTGTAATTGCACAATTATGCTCACTAAAAGTTTCAACATCAAAATCATCTATTTCTCTAGATCTGCAAAAAGTCTTGGACAATCATTCCAAGGTGTTTGAAACTCCCAAAGGACTCCCACTTATTCGTGATAATGATCATGCTATTCATTTTATTCCAGGAAGTGTTCCTCCAAACATCAAGCCTTATAGATATCCTTATGTCCAAAAGAGAAAAATTGAACATATGATTGCAGAAATGTTAGAGGTTGGTATAATTCAACCGAGTCAAAGTTCTTTCTCTGCTCCAACAATATTGGTGCATAAGAAGGATGGATCATGATGTATGTGTCTCAATTAAAGGGAACTAAATAATATCACTATTAAAGATACATTTCCCATTCCTTTTATTGATGAATTATTGGATGAATTACATGGAGAAATTTATTTTACAAAGTTGGATCTTCGTTCAGGATATCATCAAATTAGAATTAAGACTTAAGATATTCTGAAAACAACATTTCGAACTCATGAGGGTAATTATGAATTTTTGGTCATGTCTTTTGGCCTTACCAATGCACCTTCTACATTTCAAGGTTTGATGAATTCCATTTTCAAACCCACCCTTAGAAAATTTGTGTTATTATTTGTTGATGATATTCTAATCTACAACAGGTCTTGGAAGGATCATGTTCAACATATTGACAGGGTGATCAAACAATTGGAGGAGAAAAAATTATATGCAAAAACCTCCAAATGTTTCTTTGGATTACAAGAGGTGGAATATCTGGGTCATATTGTATCTCACGAGGGTGTTAAGGTATACCCTAACAAAATTAAAGCCATTAAGGAATGGAATTTCGCTTGTAATATTCATATATTAGCATGCAGCTAATTCGAACATTAATTTTTCTCTTAACACATAGTTAGATAAATAAGTGGGTAGGGAGGCCCATAAATATTTTTAGCAGCAATAAAATCCCTCTTAATGGGAAAAGGGATCATATTAATAATTGGATAAAGTACCTTCATGTGTGAACAAAGGATAATGCATGTGGACAAGGTCAAGTTTGACCAAGTCAACAAAGCTGGTATGGAGGAAGTGGAACATTAATGGAGATAACCCAGTGGGAATATGGATCAGTCTATATAGTTAGAATAAAGCCACCTTGAGTATGGAAGGAGGCATTGCATGGAGAATAAGTCAAGGTTGACCAAATCCAACAGCGCTGTTATGGAGGAGTGGCATTGATGATGGGATAGTGCAATTTTGGAGGGAGATTAATTGCATGAAGGTGGAAACCCTAATGAGTGGGACCCAAGGTGAGAAGACTCACATTGTTTATAAAGAAGAGGATGGAAGCCATAGGAGGTTAGCTTATGATTATGATTTTCTAAATATATGGTTTGTGTAGACATATTTGTTTCTCTTGATTTTTCGCTGAGATAGAGTTATGTTTAGCACAAGGTGTTCCTGATCGGGAATCCCACCTCTTCCATTGAGTAGATCTTGGAGGAGTCTTGCACATATTTTCCACTATATGGCTTAAGGCAAAGCTTCACATTTCTTTGACAGCGTAGATCCTATTAAGGGTTTGGTTGTTTCAATAAGCTGCAGCAAGTGGAGACTATATCTTCATATCTAGGCCATTTCAGTGCTCATTTTCAGTGGAGGAGGTTTATACTCCATTGGGAGGACAATATTGAAGGAATTGAGCCTCATTTCCAGATCTTGGCATCAAGACAACTACATTTTATCCCTACAACGCAGTATAAATCTAGATCTGCGTAATTTCTAAAGGAGAAGCTGGAGGGTGGTTCAGCACACCATTGGAGAGGTGATTTTCTGATTGTTGGAGATTTGCCCTTCACTTTGGAGATATATTGGAGGAGGTCATCTTATTGTTCATATCAGATCAGATCCACCTTTCAAATCTAAATATTTCAGTAAATTTTCAGCCTGAAATCTCAGATCTACAATTTGTACTTGGTGTTTTGCTGAAAACCCCAAGGGGGTTCTATGGGGGAGCTTGTATAGTGCATGGATCTGATATAGATCTAACTTTTTATGCACATAGAATCTCTAGATCTGATGTAAAACCTACTATTGTTTCAGGAGCAATAAAATAACGCTGTTAGGGTATTCCAACTTTAATTCATGGTTGCAGCCCCTGTTTTTGCATGATTCTTGGACTATTTTGGCTTGGGAGGCATGTTTAACTAAGCTACCATGATTTGTTTTAGATATCCTTTTGTATTTGGCTGCTATAATGTATAAATGAATGGATCCATGGGATGCATTTAATTTTTATTGCATATATTTCTGAAAAATGTGTTTTTAATGCCTTGCATTGCTGCATTCCCCATTTGCGAATATTATAGTGGTATCAGAGCATAATCTTGGCTCAGCCTGTGAGTTTCAGCTAATATGCTATAAGAAGAAGA
Source organism: Pinus albicaulis (assembly GCA_034641835.2). Classification (NCBI taxonomy): domain Eukaryota; kingdom Viridiplantae; phylum Streptophyta; class Pinopsida; order Pinales; family Pinaceae; genus Pinus; species Pinus albicaulis. The sequence continues at coordinate 129,469,806 of CM076581.1, read as the reverse complement.
AGAGAAGGAGAAAGAGACCAAAATGATGGAAGGAATGAGTTTCATCTCATCTCTTTTCAGATCTAAGAAGGACCTCACCAAGGAGGCCAAGAAAAGAAAAATGGAGAGAAGAAGTGAAACCACATTAAGGTTTCAAGATGAGGAAGGTCCATGTAATTCCTATCAGCAAAGAGAATATTTGGTATTGCATAGAGCTCCAAAGAAACATACTATGGCCTTTCCTTTTGAATACAAGAGGCATAGAGATGGAGAACACTTAGATCATGAGATTCTAAGTGAGTATCTTGCAGAATATAAGTCTCAACCTAGAGCTTTCAAGGAGCATCTAACTCTCCCATAGTTCATTCAGCTCAAAGAAGAAAGGAGACCTTGCAGCAATAGAAGGAAGAAGGGCAATAGATTTCTATTGTCTACCTTTTATGGGTCATCCTCATGCACAACAAGGGCTTGGGGAATGAGTTTGGATTCTTTTTTACTACTACATCCAGTAGTAGAGAAAGAAGATTTTGAGATTGTAGCACTGCACCTTGAAGGTGAAGAAAACATTTGGTGGTTCAGCTATTTGAGTCATGCAAGAGTGACTGCATTTGCAGATTTTACTCAAAGGTTGACCAAGAAGTTTGAAAAGAAGAAACCATAGGAGAAGAAGCCTTCACCACCACTTGCTGCAAGAGCACTTACATCAGGATAAATAACACTTGCACCTTTGCAAAGTAGTCTTGATGTCTTGACATCTAGAGTCCCATGCACTATTCTAGAGATGCATGAGGAGGAGGAGACTTGTGCCAGCGTTGATGAAGCAATAGAGGAGCATCCATAATCATCAGTAGTTGGGGAAGCCATCACACCGGAGGAAGAAACCCTTGTAGCAGTACAAGATGTTCCCAAGCTTTACCAAGGTATGCACATGTTTCCATTTTCTGTTACTTCAGCACATCACATGGAGGATTGTGGGAATGTACCATTGCATGACCTAGGGTCAAAGTACATGGCTGATTTGGAGCAGCAAACTATTAATGCATTGAGTAGCCTTGAATTATTCATGGAGGAGATATACAGTCATCCTAGTGTACTGTTGTTGAGCTGCACACAACTCTTGGGGTTGGAGTGTAGATTCTTGGAGGATGGGATGCCATATTGTCCTGAACCATGCCATGCAGAACTATGTTTTCAGCATAATGTATGATCCGAAGATAGCAGATGCACCATCATGGAGATCAACGGTGTTGTCATTGAGTAGCAGTGATGAGTTGGGGGCCCAACCATTATTGGAGCATTCCAATGACCTTTATACATGTATAGAAGAGGATAGGTTGATGGTGGATGAGAAGCATCTTATCTTCCATTGTTATGATGGATATTTCTAGATGAGAACTCCATTTCTCAATGATAAGATTTTGGCTTTAGTATATTTGGATCCTTATGGGGTCAACTTGGTCATTGATGAGTGGTCTTCATTTGGAGATCTCTAGGAGATTGCATTTCAACATCCCATGAAATGCAAAGACATAAATATGATTTGGGAGGATGGTATTCTCCATTGGAGGAATGCCACTCTTGGAAATGATGATAGACACTCACCATGGGTTGGATGGGTGATGTTGAGCAAGAGGTTAGGAAACCACTTGCAGATTTATGACACCGGGCAGCAGGAGGTAAGATTTCATTGGCTACTCTTGAAAGAGTTTGGACATCATATGACATATCCTTCTTCAAGGGGTATGTTGGTGGATGGAACTTGGCATGACACTTACATCATATGGTAGCAAGGAGTTTTGGTGTGTTGGGGTGATGCGATATCTTTCATATCAAATATCATGTTGTTGCTCCATTATTTATATGGTGATGGTGTGGGGAGGCAACAAGAGTTGTTTTTGCTTTGTTTGTTCTTGAGAGAGTATGGGCTGATTCTCTCCCATACTTTGCATGATGTTGCAGGAGTAGGAGATGGCACTATAATGGTGCAAGGGGGCTACTCCTTAACCTTGGAAGATTGGGAAGTATTTCCACTTGGGAAGGAATCTCCCACATATAGCAGCATTATGATTGATGGCTTTGACATGTGGTATGTCAAAGAATGAAGCTATGAGATGACAAGAGCATTATTACAAAGGCCAACAACGTTGTCACTTGGGATATTGGGTTTTTTGAGGGAGTGTCCCCAGGATCAATTCACTTATGATGCACTTAAGGGGCATGAAGGAGATGAGAGTGATGGATTAGTGGATGGAGACATCTATTACCATGATATAATATTCTTGACTTGGATTTTCAAGCATAAGAAGAAAGATCTACTTGCAGCACATAGTTCATTCCTCTTCATGGGACTATGTCATATCACTGTGGAGGGTTTATTCATGGGTATTACTATTAGATTACTCTCATTACATGGTAAGAGTTGTGTTTTTTCACTTATGATTATCTAACACAGTATTTGCATTCTCTTACCATCTCTATACAGTGCATTACTCCACAAGAGGGCAAGCCTCTATTTGGGCTTCATGTTCATTTTGGGACCAACATTTATGATGGAGAGAGCCATTTCTTGTATGTATTTGGGTAAGTGTTGTACTATTTTATGTATGTTGAGTTGATATACCATGCCATTTACTATTCACTAGTAAGTGTGATGACATGTACAACTAACAATTTGTTGGGAGACAGCTTGCCACATCATGTTCTGAAACTGCAGTTGGTAAAACTGCGTTGTGACTACTTGAGAAACTATTGGTACCTTCCAACACTATGTAAAGCCTTCATTATTTCTCTTATTTGGATTCCATATGATGGTAAGGTCATATTAATTTTGTATGGGATGATTTGGGCAAGAACTAAGGGGTGGAACTTTGAGGATCCTATTGCCTTTTTGCTCCATGAAGGCAACATTAATGCTGCACATATTCAGTAGCAGCTCTACACTTATCATAAGTGGAGAGAGAGAAAGCGTGGTATAGACATTTTGTTCCATCATATTCAGCTATGAAGCCCACCTTCTTTGCAGGAGCCTAAGGTGGAGGAGATGTTTCAGGGGTTAACATGTTGGAGGTTGACTCACTTTTTGTGGATGATAGCTTGGGGATGGAGGCTTCACATGGGGATGATGGCTCCCAATATATCTCAGGTTCCATGTCTCAAGAAGGCCTATAGACCACATATAGTTGTTTCCATGGACATCCCAATTTTTCATGATGAGAGCCATTTGGATTTTTCACCAAAGGCATACTTATACACATGGGAGGAACAACTTGAGGACATATTGTTGAAAGAGCATCTTGTTATTTGGAGGAAATTATCACTTGAGGATGCTAAAGGAGGAATAGGAGAGGCTCTTCAATTCTATCCTTGCAGTTTCTTGAGGACAAGCAACATTTGGGAGGGGAGGACTGTAATATTCCTAAATTAGCATGCAACTAATTCGAATATTAATTTTGCCCTTAACACATAGTTATATGAATAAGTGGGTAGGGAGGCCCATAAATATTTTTAGCAACAATAAAATCCCTCTTAATGGGAAAATGGATCATATTCATAATTGGATAAAGTACCTTCATGTGTGAACAAAGGATAATGCATGTGGACAAGGTCAAGTTTGACCAAGTCAACAAAGCTAGTATGGATGAAGTGGAACATTAATGGAGATAACCCAGTGGGAATATGGATCAGTATATATAGTTAGAATAAAGCCACTTTGAGTATGGAAGGAGGCATTTCATGGAGAATAATTCAAGTTTGACCATATCCAACAGTGGTGTTACGAAGGAGTGGCATTGATGATGGGATAGTGCAATTTTGGAGGGAGATTAATTGCATGAAGGTGGAAACCCTAATGAGTGGGACCCAAGGTGAGAAGGAACACATTGTTTATAAGGAAGAGGATAACAACCATATGAGGTTAGCTTATGATTATGATTTTCTTAATATATGGTTTGTTTAGACATATTTCTTTCTCTTGCTGTTTAGCTGAGATAGAGTGTTGTTTCACACAGGGTGTTCCTGATCGGGAATCACACCTCTTCCATTGAGTAGCTCTTGGAGGAGTCTTGCACATATTTTCCACTATCTGGCTTAAGGCCAAGCTTCACCTTTCTTTGACAACGCAGATCCTATTGAGGGTTTGGTTGTTCCAGTAAGATGTAGCAAGTGGAGACTAGATCTTCAGATCTAGGCCATTTCAATGCTAATTTTAAGTGGAGGAGGTTTCTACTCCATTCGGAGAAAAGTATTGAAGGAATTGAGCCTAATTTCTAGATCTTGGCATCAATCCAACTACATTTTGATCCCTAAAATGCAGTATAAATCTAGATTTGCGTAATTTTTGAAGGAGCAGTTGCAGGGTGGTTCAGCACACCATTGGAGAGGTGATTTTCTGAGTGTTGGGGATCTGCCCTTCACTTTGGAGATCTATTGGAGGAGGTCATCTTATTTTTCATACCAGATCAGATCCACCTTTTAGATCTGAATATTTCATTAGATTTGCAGTCTACAATTTGTACTTGGTGTTTTGCTGAAAACCCCAAGGGAGTTCTATAGAGGAGCTTGTATAGTGCACGGATCTGATATAGATCTAACTTTTTATGCACATACTAGCTCTAGATTTGATGTACAACCTATTTCTATTGCGGGAGTAGTAAAATAACACTAGCAGGGTATTCCAGCTTTAATTCATGGTTGCAGCCCCTCTTTTTGCATGATTTTTGGACTATTTTGGCTTGGGAGGCTTATTTAACTAAGGTACCATGATTTGTTTCAGATCTCCTTTTGTATTTGGCTGCTATAATGTATAAATGAATGGATCCATGGGCTTTATTTAACTGTTATTGCATATATTTCTAAAAAATGCATTTTTAATTCCTTGCATTGCTGCATTCCCCATTTGGGAATATTACAACCCCACAACCATAAAGCAGTTGCAAGGATTTCTTGGGTTAACAGGGTATTATTGCAAGTTTGTTAAGATTTATGGGAGAATAGAAGCACCTCTAACAAAATTATTGAATAAAGATGCATTTTCATGGACTCTTGAAGCAACTAAGGCCTTTGAACATCTTAAAGAGGAAATGTGCCTAGCACCGGTCTTAGTTACTCCAGACTTCACAAAAACCCTTATTATGGAATGTAATGCCTCAAGAAATGGAATTGGTTTTGTTTTAATTCAAGAAGGAAGATCCATTTCTTTTGAATTCCTCCAATCAAAGGAAAGTATTTATAGAAATATATTTATGAGAAGGAAATGTTGGAAATACTACATGAACTCATCACAAATATGGGTCACAAAGATGTTGGGTTATGACTTTGAAATAATCTACAAAAAAGGGAAGCTAAAATTTGTTTCATATGCACTCTCAAGAAAGGATGAAGAGGTGGAAGCATTGCTTTGTGCCATTTCTATTATACAACCAGATTGGATAACTGAAGCAAGGGATGAATGGAAGAAGGACGAAGAAGTGTGGACACTCATTCAAAATTTGCAACAAGATCCTAGTACATCTGATAATTTAGTTGGAAAAATGATTCCTTATGGTACAAAGATCGCTTATGCCTTTGTAAAAATTCCCAACTAAAACAAAGTATTCTTTTGGAATTGCACACTTCTTCCTTAGGAGGACACTCAGTATTTTTAAAAACTTACCATAGGGTGAAGAAAGAATTTTTTTGGGAGGCCCTTAAATCTCATATTCAAAATTTTGTGGCAGAATATTTTGCTTGCCAACAAAATAAAGTTGAGTCAATTAAGACCCTGGGTCTTCTACAACCTTTATCCATTGCAAGTCAACATTGGGAGGAGATTTCAACGGATTTTATCACATGTTTACCTAATTCTGAAGGAAAGAGTGTCATCATGGTGGTAGTTGATAGAATTACCAAGTATTCACACTTTTGTGAATTATCTCATCCATTTAAAGCAAGTACACTTGCTACCGCATTTATGGAAAAAATTCAAAAGCTACATGGAAACCCAAAGATTATTGTAAGTGACAGAGATCCTATTTTTATTGGAAATTTTTGGACAGAATTATTTTCTTGTTTGGGTACTCAACTAGCTCATAGCTCATCTTATCATCCTCAATCCGATGGGAAAACTGAGATAATGAACAAATTTTTGGAAGGATATCTTCATTTTTTTGTATCTGATAAAAAAACACAATGGGTCAAGTGGTTACCTTTGGCTGAATGGTGGTATAACACTTATTTCCATACTGCAGCGAAAATGACCCCATTTATGGCACTTTATGGATATCATCCACTGTCCATCACATCATCTTTAAGAAAAAATTCTAAGGTTCAAGTAGTGGAAGATCACATCGAGCATCAACAACAAGTTCTCCAACTCTTAAAGGATAACCTAAATTTGGCACAAAGAAAATGAAACAACAGGTAGATCAACATCATAGCGAGAAAAGTTTTGATGTAGGGGACTGGGTATTCTTACGGCTACAACCATAGAAACAAATGTCCCTCAAGCAAGCTAATAAGGATGATAAATTATCGCCAAAGTACTATGGTCCTTACAATGTGTTAGAAAATATTGGTACTATGGCATACAAATTGGAGCTTTCTGCTTCTTCTCGAGTGCATCCCTTTTTCCATGTTTCATGCTTAAAGAAGGTTATAGGTGAAAAACTTCCAGTTCAAAAAATATTGCTAGAACTTGATGAGGACAGAAAAATCACATTGGAACCTGAATCAGTCACAGAAACACGAACTTGACAGCTACGAAATCGATCAATTTCAGAGTATCTCATCAAGTGGAAGAACTTACCCATTTAAGATTCTACATGGGAGGATGAGAATTTTATACAGAAGCATCTAGAGCTACTCAAGCGTTGAGGACAACACTTTTTTGAAGGAGAGGGGCATGTTAGGTCCTTATATTACTAATGTAGTCCCTTATTGTTGTTAGTGTAGCCCCCTTATTGTTATTGTTCTACCCCTGTAACCGCCATATTATTTTTTTTTGTAAATAAGTCTAAATTCTACTTATAAAAACATATAATACATGGATATGTGGGCCTCTGGAATTGCTGATCTAGCCTATTCTAGAGGCATTGTTATGCAAAATACCAAAAAAGTGACTACCCTAGAAGGGGAAACCAACCAACTTAGTTTTTCTACCACTGCCCTCTACGGGGAAACCAGCTTCATACAGGGAGTGATGATAAATGTTTAAGAGCATCATAATGAATTGGAAAAAAGAGTCCCAAAAACCTGAAACCAGAAACCAAAAACCAAAAAAGACCTGAAGAATTAGGTGTCATTGCTAGGGGGAGGTGTCTCCTCCATAATGAAACACCTATACTCCTCAGTGTCATCAGCATTCATGTCATGGGTGTCATCAGCTGCATGCTCAGATATGTTGGCGGTGCGTGCGCTGTCGGGTTCTACATCGTCACCCAACCAGTCTTCACTACTGCTATCACTACCCTCTCCTCCATTTTCAGTGCTTTTTCTTTTGCTGTTGGAGGCTGGAGCGCCCTGCATGACAGAGGCTAGAGCGCCCTGAACAACCACCTTTCCAATGTGTTGTAGAGGCGTTGAGTTTGAGATAGAATTTTTGTGAAATTTCTTAGGACGAGGGCTTTCATCACTAATAGCTTCCTCTTTAAAGCTTATGGAGGTAGTAGACATGTTGCGTGGTCAGTCCAAGGTGCAAGTATAGTGAAATTGTGCAGAGTGGGCGGGCAGCGAGGAGGGAAACGTCTTGAGGTGAGGCAGCAGCGTGGGAGAATGGGTGGAGGGAGGGTGAAATGGAGGGGAATGTGACCTTCTCGATGCCAAGTCTCGGCCGCATCCACTGTGGGTGGCAGGGTATCGCCCATAAGAATTTTCCAACGATGGAGAGGAAGAATCAGAATGATTGGAAATCAGAGGTCTAGACACCCTACCTCAACTATTGCCTCGGCGACATCTCATACGGTGGCTTCGGGGCATGGTGGACCTAGTGGAGGCACAGTTGAGGGGTTGAGACCACTGGGGCGAAAGAGCAGCAGGATGAGAAGCCGATAGAGCAGAGGACCAAGGAGCCGAGTAAGCCAAGGGCAGACGAGGCGCATAGACAAAATTCAAGCTGCAGTGTAGTCTGTGTGAAATATGAAAGCCAGGGGAAAATTAAATGCAACAAAGGAGACTGCATCGCCTCCCTGTAGGCATTCGAGAGCTTAGCTCTGAGACTCCAGGGGGGTAGATACAGCTCGAGGGAAATGGCGATGGAGGGATCCTGCTGCACAAAGTCATTTTGAAGAGCAGAGGAGTGCATCGACAGGTGAGCGAAGTAAATTATCTCTTGTGGCTACAATTAGTGTGATTAAATGCTCGCGGATTGAGCCCATGCGTGGCCATGTGGTGAGCCATGTGCCACACCATGGGCTCGCCGTATACCTGCCCTCAGATATCACCCACATCTGGGAGTAACCCCCATATTGTTATTATTATGCCCTTACATTATTAGTTTTAGCTTGGCTAGGATTATATTGTGACCCATGGAATCCTATATATAGAAAGGAGGTTTTGTCATTTGTATCATCTAAGAATTTTTCATTTATGTAATGTAAAGGAAGTTTCCCCCTCGAAATGGTTGATTTATAAGGCATTGATATCTCTTTTCTTCTATTTTTGGAGTTGGTTTCATAACAAATTCATGATGAATTCCATATAGGTCCCATATAGCTTATATTTTTTCAATATCTCTATACTCTTGAGCATTATGGAGATTTTTCTTAGTTATTTTTCTACATTATGGGATGGGAAACTACTACTATTCTACCCAAGAGGGCTCTATACATACTTTATTTTTGGTTTTAAATGGTTTTTATATTTGAATGGGTTGAATTCATTTCAAATGAGTCTTCCTTTCATCTAGTTAATTACTTCAAGACCCAATGATTCTTTATGACAAGCTACCCAGTAATGGCCATTATTTCTTGCAATTCATTCCATCAACTACCCCATAAAGTAAGATTGAATCTTAACATAGAGGAAATACAATTTCATTACCCTGCACTATGCCGACATAAAGCCCCCTTTCATTTTTGTTACATACAAGAATTGTTTATCAAATAATTTAGCCACCTAATAACATGGTAGGAGCCCAGGAGAATATCCTCAAATGCCTAAAATTTATTATGGGGAAAGGGGATACATGAGGAAAAACAAGACCATAGTCTCATTAGACTATTTGTGTATCACGATAAACCTCTAGTCGTACCTCAATTTTTCCTAGATAAATATTTTATTATAGAGGTTTGTAGACAATATCACCCCTAGATTATCTTATTTAAGAAGAATAAAAATAAGAATTTGGAGACAAAATGATGAAGAAATTTTCTCATCTCATGTAATTCTCTAAACTATTGAAGCCCTTTAATTTGGCTAATTCCAAATCCCTCCAACAATTCGACTTGAAAGAGATATTTTTAAAACACCTAGCATTAGTCAAATATAGATATTTGTTTACTAGAGCTACTGAAGAAAGAAAAAAAATTCACACCTGCCCATCCAAAGATAATTAGATGCCTACACCTTCTGATGATATATTTATAGAAGTGAGAAATAGTATTAAAGGAAGAAATAATGAAAGAGGAAGGAGGCCAACTAGTTCTCAATTGGATTCAACTCCATAGGCTTGCCAAAATTTCTCCTTGACCCAAAGAAGAAAGGATACTATAGTCATTTGATGAGAGAATAGTCAATGACATTCTAATGGAGGAGATGGATAAGAACCACCCCCACGAGTCACCCTATAAATTTCACATGTTATTAACTCATCAAAATGTAAAAGCTCGACCAAGAAGGGGTCCCAACACGTAAAAGGATCCATAGATATGGAAGTGTATAGTATTTATAATATAGATTGGGTGTTATCACACATGGTCAAGACTCAATAATTAGTCAAAAAAATGATTGTTGAAGATTTTTTCACCTTTAAGGACCATTATTTAACCATCCACAATAACTGCCATGAAAATACTACAAAGAAGTTGCACTTTGAGAAGGTACACATGTGAAATAAGAAAATTACTAATTAATTGAATTCTCGGGTGGATATTTTAGGAGTTGGAACTAAAAGAATCTTAAAATTACGCTAGAATATAGGTATTCCCTTTCTCACTCTATCACTAAGAAAGAGGCAGAGAATCCGAGATGAAAACAAGAGTAAATGAACTTGAAGAGGCTTTTAACCCCACTCACCTATTCACGACCCCTTTGGATTTCCAATAACTTAAATTTACAACAATTACACTCAATGCGCCCCAAAAAGCAAGAGAAGAAGACCAATGATTAAATGACATTAGATCCTATCTCATAGTGAACATACATGATCAACACAAAATTACTGAGGAAGCATGCACAATTTCTCTACATTTGAGAAACTTTTATAAGAGAATCCATTCATTCACTGAATATTTGAGGAAATATATTTAGAATGGTCAACAATTTGTTGATAATGAATTTTTTTCCTTCATTAATAAAATTAATACTTTAATTGATTCGAAAATATACTAGCAAGGCCTCCCTAGAGGAAAAAGGATTAAACATATCAAGTTAGGTTGGGCTGCAAGAAAAAAAATGTTACAAGATGTTATCATGGAGTTTTTAAGTATTTATGACCATGGGAGAAATGATTTCCTCAAATCCATTGAAGTTATTGAATATTTATGGGGTCCATAACTCATTATGGACTCCATGTTGATCCCTAAAAATGTATCAAAAGAAGAATTGGATGTTATTAAAGTCTTATTAGGTATTGTCTTCAATAGCTTTGCCCAGTTTCCCAAAGCTCAAATCAAGAAATGGTTGGTCGCCTTCATTAATGACAACGACTCATGTTTTGTGAGTGGATGAATATTTTGGAATGAATATTGAGTTTATATTTATTTTTGTTATCATTTATTTATTACTTTTTTGAAAGAACATAGTCCATTCTCAGGTGCATGTGTTGAATATATACATTTTGATATTTAAGTTATTTTGAATATCTGAGTGTGTCCATAAAGAGGAGTACCACCTCTCTAAACACGTAGATGGAACTTGAAAACATGCCCTAGGAGGTTGGCTTTAATACCTAATAGGAAAAGACATCAACAAGCCACAATGTGTTAGTTTTTCTAGTATAACATCCTTTCAATATGTAATTTACAAGATTTACCATCACATAGTTAGTCATTAGTTCATGTTCAAATGCATATTATGCAAATTTAAAGGAAGCATCAATGCACTACAAAATTCATTTCATTTAATGTTGCAATTATTTCAAAAAACCTATGGCACCCAAAATTTTCATGCTAGTAGTTCATACTCACTCAAGCTCATTAGTTTTCATTACCATTGTCTCCTTTGTACAAGATTTAAGATTCCACACTTAAAGTGTCGAGTCAGGGCTTCTTAACATAACAAAAACATGACCACCAAAGGAAAATACAACACAAAATGGATCCCTTCATTCACCTCATAGTCCCTTGGTTTCTCTCCTTATTCTAGTTTTTTGTGTTCCTTAGTGAAACCAACATTTCAAAATTTCTTTCAAGCATATGACCAGGTTGAAGGATTCTTCTCTAAAATCCCTAGCCAAAAAATATTAAATCACAATCCCCCTCCAGCTATTGTGACTCAACAAGTTCTCAACCATCCCCTTTTTAGAGTCACACTCATAGCCTCACAAGTTTCACAATTTTCAAAAGCCCACATTTTTCATTTCATTCCATAATTTATCTTTGCTTCCTTAAATAGTGAGTGTACCACTCACCTATATAACTACCATTCTTTGGGATAACTAATATATATTTCTAATATTTTTATCAAAACTTATGCGCTAGAAAATCTATACCTTCACCATACCCTTCTTAGGAATTCACAACTTATGTGCATTTATTCATATCATTAAAGGTACAATTTAACCTGGAAGGAATGCTTATCCATTCCTTCAAGTTAGATGTTGTAGTATGGCTTATTTCCATACTTTCATGGCTACCATTACTATACATATTTAGTTGGAAATTATTTAAGGCTATTTTGATGGTTGGAGTCACTTCCTTGTCTCAAGTTCCATTTCTAATAACTGAAATTTTAGTATCAATTTCCTAAGAATAATCTACATGTTTTTTTCATTCATAATTTCATTCACACATTATTTTTTAGCTAAATTAATCCACACATGTGCTTAAGAACTTCAAATCAACAACCAATATATTCTATTGACATGTAAAATTATTCAGTAATAATTAGTATATATGGGAAATAAATCAACATGCTTAAGCTAAAGGTGTTTCACCTTTCAACCTATTTTACAAGAAGGGAAAAAAACCAAACTTATTCTTATAATATCTTAAGCATCCCTCCTCTTTGCAATCTTGTGCATACTAGTTATTTCAATCTTGGGTATACTACCAGGAACATTATCCCTCTTTATATCACTTATGCAACCATTCTTAGAACTTTATAATTTTATACATTCCAATATTTTTCATTCTAAAAATAATATTAGTAAGAATAAAGTCAATGGTTCTCCCTTTTTTAATTTTCTTTGCACAAATTTAATTCATAGCACTCTGATCTATTTCTGAGAAATTACAATTCAACTAGTTTGGTCATCTCCCTTTGGGTTAGACCATCATTCTACACACGAAAGTTAGATATTATCTTCATTATTTTGTATCTATGTATCCTCGTTATGAGCTTTCTCATAATCCATTTACATGTGACCATATCAACATGCACCCTTCCTTAGTTGCAACATCCAACAACCCTGAGATAATATCAATTTCACGAGTTAGTACCAACTCTAATCATTTTTATTGCTTACCAATATATTTCATATGAAAAATCATGAACATGAATTTACATTATGCATCCAATCATACATTCAAACAATGTCTCAATCATGCACATTATGATGCTTGTGAAGTTATTGCATCTTTATTATCATTATTATTCATTCATGAAATGAAAAACCAACCTCCTTATGATAAATTACAACTATTTAATGACATGTCTCATAGGTACAACATATTTTCCTATTTCATATGATTTCAGTCAACAAAGAAATCATTTATTCCAATTATCATGGAATTATTAGGTGACCATCAATGCCAACTAGAGATTAATCATAACCAACTCTTGATTACTTTCCATATGTGCATTCATATCATTGTTGTTATTAAATTTACTAAGTCAATTCTTACCTAATTTACTCTCAACATTTTATCATACCATAACATACCTGCATGGTTGTTAGTAGTTATTGTATGCTACCCAATTATCTAGTGTCTCAGGGAGGGTTTTTACACTCCTCTTCACCAACCTCTTAATCATACTTTATTATCTCTAGTATTGTCCCTGAAAGGCTCTATGAAACATCCTTATCATATTCTCTAGCCATAAATTAAACTTTGTTTCATGGACATAGTTCATCATTATCCCATGATTAGTAATGATAATCATCTTATGACATCAAATTACTTTGATTCCACAAGAAAATCACATATATATTCAATATGTATTTACATGTACCATGGAATATCTACATGCATTTAATGTCTCATTATCTTCATGTTTATCATAGCATACACTATCTATTCATTTAGCCCCTTTCCAACTCATCATGCATATTCTCTTATTTATCAACATATCACAATCGTTCCAAAATTTGAATAAAAGACATTCAAAATTGCAAGAGATAAGTTGAGATATTCCACCTCATAAAAATGGATGCATCACTTGGACACGTTATATAGTTTTCATTCATTGAGTTGTTCAAGGGGTGTCTATTCATCATCTTGAGTATGTCATCTTTCACAACCTTGAAAATCAAAATTTCAATGGACCCCTTCTTTTGTTTCATTTTCAAAAATCTTGCCTCAATCTCTTAATATAGATATGCTACTCTTGTCTCGAATACATTATATACATATCACATACTTGGGTCTATAAAACCATTCTTTTGTACCCAATGATCCTATTTCTATGTCGTATGACCTTACTATTGTACTCCATGCTCTAGAATATATGTTTTATTACTTAGATTTTTTAATTTTTCTTATTGTCCCATCCAATTCTAGTGTTGAACCTTTTATTGACCATTTTTATACAACTTTTTAGCAAAATACTACTTTCATCATTGTGGTGCATCTTTGGCCATAACATAGCTCCAATGCTTGAACCATAGCTTGACCTTTCTAGCACTAGGTTTATCTCCTACTCCATATTCACATCATCATGAAAATCATTACTATGCATTATACAAGATACTCAAGGGAACCTCCATGTATGCTCTGCATACTTCAATATTCTCATATGCAAGCACACTCAAGTGTATTACCCCACACATGACTCTTTCACTTTGCTTTTCAAAAAATCTAATATATATGGGTTTACATCCATTCTCACTCATTTCATAGCCAATATTATGGATCTTCTTGCCAAGAAAACTTTCTCTTGCACACTTGCATGCATTAGCATAATGTTCCTTATAGCCTCCCACTGGGATAACCCAAGTAGTAACATTCCTACCCAAATCATCTCAAGCTACCTTATGCTTGATACCAACTCATTTGATCCATGCATCTATCCTTGCACATTCCTCCTTGTCTTTTTGTTGCAAATGTATCTCCTTATATGTTGGAATAACACATTAAATTTTCATAATTAATAATAGACACATTAAGTTACCTTGAATATACCAACACTAGCTTAAGCTATTCTCAAAGATAAGTTGAAAAATTAACAAGGTTTAAAATAAACAAAGTATAGATTCAAATTTAACTCTCTATACTCCAAGCTTATTCAACCCAAATGATGAACCATGAGCTCTGATAGCTCTCTGGACTAAAGCTCCAAAATACGTTCCCGTGGTGTTTCTGTAGCCCTCTAGGCCTAGTTCTTGAGCCATAGCTCTGATACCACTTTGTAAAACACCCAACTCTTGGGGAATAATTAGATCCAACCTTAAACACATTATGAATATGGTGCTATCTAAAATTCCTCTTTCTTCCATCACTTAAAGTCACAATTTCAATACCACCATTATCTTTTTCTCGTCAAGAGATTTTCAATGATACAATTTTTTTATCATTATGAGATACGCATGCAAATTTATGCCCCTTAAATGCCACATCATTATTTTTATACCCGCATGGCTTCCTTTATTGCATGTCATATTGGTCCATGTCTCCAGGTCCACATGGTATATCAAGCCTCCCCATATTATAAAATTCCATAATTCAAATAGTTTAAAACTTTTGGGGTTCTGATAGTAAAAAAGGCCTATATGGCTCCTCGTAGGTGGGTATTATATGGCTGCCAATATAATAAAAACTTAGACCACCGTTATGTGGATATATGATATGGCTAGTATGGAAAATGTTGATATGTTGGTATGGAATTGGCCTTTAATTAATTGATATGTCAATATGGGACCACCCTAACGATTCACTGATATTTTGATATGGCATTAGTTCGACATGTAATACCAAGACCCTAGAAAAAAATTTATAATGGAAAACCCCCACAAAACATCAGTGGGATGATAAGTCAATGGTTCACCTATCCACCACCTCATCATCCTGGTGACCAATCATATCCCACCACATGGTACCAATTGATGTCTTTGACACATAACCACTTGACATTGGCACATGCTAACGTTTCTAACGCCACGTTGTAATCCTAACATGTGTCATGTGTCACTTATTTTATGTAGTTGGCACAAATTTTTTTTTTATATGGTTGACATGTGTCATCTGCATGTTTCAACACTTATGAAAGCATGCTAACATCATACTCCAAAACCTCCAAGTACTAATATCCTGGTATCTTGAGGGGTTAACTAACGAACCTAGTGATAGAATTTAGGGATGTAAGGTGATGGTTCATCACTAGGGCTAGAGCGTATCAAAGTTCCTCCATAAACCATTCATTGCACTCATGTGGGGACAGATATGTTGGTAACCCCCTCCATAGCTTGCTTTTGGTCCTAACTCCCCTCAACCCATGTGACTAAGGGCTAAGGTCAAGGCCTCCCCAAACTAAATTTTTTAGAGATTCTTCCCAATTGCTTCAAGGATGTTCATATTATTTCTAAGGCCAACACCAATTTCCTACCTTTAACCAGGTCATCTTCCCACCTCTGGCACATAGGGTTACTACACCCATACAATATCTACAACATATTGTTATGGTTGTATTCATGAACTCATTACAAATTATAGCCACTGCACTAAGACTAAGTCCCCACTTTGGGAAGAAACAACATGAAGGGAATCATAAATGGCATATGCATTATATTTCCATTGCATATATCCTTCAAACTCATAAAAGAAGGGATTTCAAATAAAAATTTAAGAAAACTATGTTAATTTCTTAGCTAAAAATTTGTCATTCTTATTCAATATAAAAACACAATGGATTCAACCTATCTACATAAATACATACTAGAATAACATAACATTAAAACCAGGAGCATTGAACAACATTTTAATTTAATTTAAAAGGAAGAATACCTTATTTTTTCCACTAAAAATTGTTGGAAATTGAAGAAGGGACTACTACTCTCCACCCAATCATAGGCACAACTACATTATAAAGTCCTTATAGTTGGCCACCCCTAACCTATATCCAATGTCTTAAGGATGATACAATAAGGGTATTACACCAAAGGGTCAATTCAAGGTAGAGAATGAAGGCCAATCTCCTTCACTGGCTACGAAATAGGGTTACCACCTCTCAGGCTCTTAGTTTGGGCTTAATACAAAACAAGAATGGACAGTGAGGCTTGCACAACATAAATGGAGAACCTTTCACCACTTCCTATTTCCCCTAGGAAATTATCCCTCTTCCATTGCTTCATGTGCACCAAATAATCAATAAAAAATTTCTTCTTTTCCTCCCAACTTGGGTGGAGGAATTTTGCTAATGATTTCCACAACTATCACTAATCACACTTGGAATCTATAGACTAGTTTTCTAAAACATGGGCTACAATTTCACAAGGTTCTCAATGGTATGTGTTGCACACATACAATTTGATTATATGTCTCAATGATTTCCAATACTCTTAGATTTGCAAACGATCTGCACACCCAACCTTCCTCGTGAGCATTGGATTTACGCAAGGGGGTCTGAGGTTCCTTTCTTGGTATGTGAATTCAACCTGGATATTATGAGGTACATAGCCCAGACCTCTATGACTCTCATACCTTCTTCCCCATTCCTTATAACTACATAGGGAAGTTGGTAGCTCCATAAGCACATCATGGGGATAGAACATTAAATTTAGGTAAAATTAGAAACTTCCCAATATCCCTTAAAATATCCCTAATATATCTATCCTTCCAAACATTAGGATTCATGTAGGTTTTTCCTTTTTCTTCAGCTTTAGTAGTTTATAGTTAAATTATCAAATATTTACATCAAAAAGTCTTGTAAATATAGCCATGTTGGTTCTCCAACATTATCATCCCTTAATTACATTAAAAAACTTAGGATTAGAAAAAGGGATATTATACTCCTCCACCACATCAACTTTGGTAGTGAGAGATGCAAAGACCATTATCTTCATGCTCATTACAACACCTTGAAATTGTAAGCTATTTATAATATGTATCTCTTAGCCTGAATAGAAGACACCAATTATTAAAATATGTTTCACATAGAAAATTTATTCTCAACATAAAAAATAATGAAGATGAAAAATATTTCAATTATTTTGTTCTATTTCATTTAGACTAGATCACACATGGATTTGGGCATCTCGCTTCTTAATCTTATCATTTTGGAGCATCAATTTGTACTTAATTATTGATTCAAGCTTTAAAATCTCTGGTGTAGGAGGAAGCTATGAATGAATTGAGGAATGATATGGAAAGGCTCCAACAAGGATGAGTGATATGCAACACGTGTTGGAAACTCACATGGAAATGAAGCTAGAGTTGCAATCATCTATGACACAACATGTTTATGCTACTCTAAACCACTCAAATGGAGGGAAGGGTGAGTTTGTTATGGTAGTTAGATTTTATTATTTGAGTTTTATTATGATTAGTTCTTGTGACATATATGTAGTTTGTATTTTCATATTGAACACACATGCCTTAAGGTTATAATATGAGAGATGATATTTTTGTTTATTTCATTAACTACACCACATGTTGTTATGTTTCTGAATATTGTTAACATTTAGCTAATGTGTTTTAAATACAACCCAAATTCAGAGATTTGAAAATCACCATAAAATGTGTAGTTTATCTTCTTATGTAAGGGTTAAGTGTCTATATTTCTCTACAACAGGTATAAAAATTGTCATATCATAACTCTCAACCAATAGGAAATTAATATTTTCATATTTTATAAATAGGAAAATTATTTTTATTTTGGAAAACATATTTTTATTTTTGAAAAAAATAATTTATTTGTCAAAATATTTGAACTAAAATTAACTACAAGATACACTGGTCTAGGCAAGTATAATAAGGTTCTTATGAGCTCAAGAGAATTATTAACTGCAATTAAATGTTCTTTATACCATAAACATAAAATACTAAACCTTGGTCTGAATATATGTTCCTTTAAAAGCAGAGCTCAATATATTCTCTTGATCTAAACATATGATAAACCTACATTTTAAAAAAAAACATCAATTGATTGGAAGGATTACCACATTGTATGAAAACTTGCTTGGTTTTAGTAACCTTTCATATTTCTTGTCATGTTGCTATAATTCTTGAATGTACAAGTGTTGAAAGATGTTATAGAAAGGAGTTATAAATCACAACTATCACCATTTTAGAGCGATTTGCATTGTTGTATTAATTATATACTATGACATTAGTAGGATATGTGCCCAAACCATGGCATGGATCAATCCTTGAACAACCCTTGGGAATAAAATGACATAAATCAATCCTTGAACAACCCTTCAAAAATAAAGTGAAATCCTGAATGCATTTACAATTTTAGTATTGGTTCAAATCTCAAAAGTGGTGAATAGTTGTTTTACAACTAGCTCTTATTATGGACAATATTTTGTTGTATGAACTTATGATAAACAACTTTATGATTCTGAAGGAAAAGTATCAAACAAGATATGTGTAAAGGAAATGACTTCTTAAGAATGTTATCCCTTTTTATTAATTCAATTTAAACCTAACTTGGTTATTGTTCTTAATTTGCAAACCACAAATGTAAACCACTGAAAATTTTTCTCATAATCTGATTTGGGTTTTATGGTATTTCTCATTGTTCATGTAATTTGGGATATTCATTTTGGTCAACCAGTTATAGAATCCCTTACTTGAGGAGATAGATCTAAAATGAGAATGGATTGAGTATTTAGAGCTAGTTAGAGAGGGATTGAATTGTGAAATCTAGAGCTAGAAACCTAACTAGAGCTAGTTAGTTGTTAAAGTCAAGTAAATTTATGATATTATGTCTTCATCCGTGCTACAATTTCATCATAAAGGAAATAAAAAACCAACTAGTTACCTTAATATTTTTTCCATCATCTATCTTGATACATGTCTCTTTCTTGCACATACCTACCCCATAGACCATTTTATGATGATATCATCATGATGTTAATATATTCCCAATGGTCTCATCATGATGTTAATATATTCCCAACAACATCACACAACAACACCCCAATGAAACTAGTGTGTTAAGCCATGATTCATCATCATACTATTGGAGAAGAGACACAATTATTAGTACATTGTTATAATCTCAATTGTCTCCAATCATTATTAAAATATGTTTCTTTAAAGTACTACTCTTTTTTTGAAATAGTTATAAAATTATTTGATTAAGGTGTTGTAATATAAGGAGTATATCTACACTCTAAAAATCACTTATATATTTCACTTAATTTGAATCTATGTTTTAACCCCAATTCAATCCCAATCACCTTGCTACATACCCTTCTATCACACTATTTTCAAGCGCCTACTCAACAACAAGCTCAATCCCCTTTCTGCTTACCCCTTGACCCCATGCTTGTGTGCAACAAGTTATTCTTATTGGTTGAAAATTTATTTTGAGAGCCAATTTTGCTTTTCCTTGGAAGCTTCTACTTACAAATGAAAATTTTAAATAAATGAAAAAAAATATTCATGTCATTAATAAAGTGTGTATATAGTGATTAAATTTGAATCCTTCAATTCTCTTCAAGACGATTTTTCTACTTCATAGAAGGGCATCAAAATATTTTCCCACAAAATAAATTTAAAATAAAAAATTTCTTGTTAATGATGAAGTAAGGATCATTCCATATCATTGAGAACAAAGGGGTATAACTCTTCTAAGATGCCAACTAAGAATAAATACTTAAAAATTGATGTCTTATGAATTTTTAAGTGGTATAATATATTATTGATACCTGAATTTATCGTTGGTAAGTGCTACTAGTTCATTTTGAAACTTTGTTTTGTTAACTTTCCATGTATATAGATGGATACCACTATGCATATGGATCCTAGTGTTGGGAATACATTGGTACACCTATGACTATTTTTCTTTTAATCTAGGAAATATATTTATATTAGATCACATTGAAAAAGCACTACATAATATGTGTCTAATTTGTTAACTAATCTATCACTACAAAAACTAGACTAGTCACATATTAAAATGGTTTTGGTCCATATAAAATGCTTGAAAGAAAATAAAAAAATACCTATATACTTATGATAGATAATGATGTTGCTTAGAATTATTACTAATCCGATATGTCGTTGATACCAACACGATCCAAGATCTTTTCTTTTATGATGTTAGTGGAATTGCATGAAACGACATGTAAGAACCATATATGTAAACACTTAAAGAAGCAACATAAAGGAGACCATAAATACAATTCATACAATGTTTGATAACATAGTTCGTCTAATGTAAACCACGTCTCTAGGCCCTGCACCAATAGTGGGGAGGACTCTTCATTCATATCAATAAAAATGAAAATGAGTATATGGAAAAATACATCATCATACCTCCAATCCTAGGAGTGAATTGAAGTTCCACTACTTGAATATCGAAATTACAACATTGGCATGTCCATATTTTCTTTCTAAGAATTTTGACTATAAACATTATCAACTTTTGAAAGGTTCATTATTTTCTTGATCTTTGTGCCAAACAATTAATGCAACATGTGGGCTTCTTCCATGAGCCCTAAGATCTGCACAGGGGCTTCACTAGGGGAGCAATACCATACCATGTGGGTTCATATTGGGGGATATATATTGAGAAATATATTGGGGGTAAAGGGTTTTTATATTGGAAGGTATAAAAAATTAAGCTCAAAGTTAATGAAAATATATAAATGGGTATAAAAAATGTTAATGAAATAATGGATACCTACAATATCTAGTGGAAGGAGAGGTTTTTTAAATTGGGAAGGTGTATTTGGTTTGTATTGGTAGGGGGTTGAATAAATTGATTTTTAGGGGTATTTTCCAATATGTAGTCGAACTAAGGATATTGTTTAATATGCCACGAACACACGTGATAGGTCAGAGGTTCATTAAGTGACGCCCCCGTGGAGATCTGCTTCTAAACCCCAAAACTGACTACACCATTGAAGTCCTTGCGAAATTATGAGTAAAATGATTATAAAAACAACTAGATATTCTGCAATTGTCATCTCTGGACCCCCCAAAGAATCTTCAAGATTCCATAGCAACATCAAAAAGAAATATTCCAAGGAATATTCCCTTGGAATATTCACCTCCAAAAATGTACCTGCACAAGGTTCCCATCGCAGGGTTATGCATGTCAAATTTCCCATCATTCAGGGTCTCGCTGCCTCCAATTTCTGGCCTCGTCTATGCTCACGGCCTTGATCCCTGTTCACATGGAAAAAAATTTAAATAAATGTGTAATGGGAATATATAGCAAAGCCCCTACATGAGGCGTGTTGGTTGGAGGAATAATTATAGGTCTTTGGTGGTTGGTGTAGGTCATGAGTCCCAACCCCCTGTTGACCCTTTTATACATATTTACAATATATTTGGTTATAACAATAAGCCATCACTCGTTCAATTTGTTGTAACAATCCGCCAAAAACATGATTTTCGATATATGTTTCACGACCGTTGAAACCAATGATGATTATTAAGCATATATTTTTGAAGAATTGTTAAACCACTGATATATTTTATGTACCACCGATAATTGTTGGTATATATATATATATATATATATATATATATATATATATATATATATATATATATATATATATATATATAACAAACGCATGGAATTTTGACATGTTGGTTCTGTCCTATATATATTTTTAAATTTCTTGTAACCATTTTTCAAAACAACACCATAACCCCAATTTACCCATAATCATCGGTTGAACGAGCCTTATTTTCCATTCTTTTGGTGCTACGTGGTACCATCTTATTGAGCCACGCGGCCCTATTCTATTGGGCCACCACTTTGCCGCTAATTTTATTGGGGTGCCGCCAGATTTTGCAACGCCGCTAACTTAAACTCCAGCTAACTCCCCTTTTCCAAATTTATCCAAGGTCAACCAAATTTGGTTGCTCATTTGGCTAGAAAGCCAATTTGGTGAGTCTCAAAATTTACCTAGCACTTTTGTAACACCCTCCTCCCACATTTACCCAAGTTAACCTGTTCGTTGGAGTAAACATGTGATGAGAGGCTACTATGATCTGATTCTGAATAACCCAGGTCACCTAAAGGAAGTGGAACCGACAAAACACAACCATATTGATCATCAACACAACCAATAGAACCTATAGGAACTACCCCACCTTAATAGGTGACCAACCCCTGAGGAAAATCAGTAATTCAAGCTCCTAGAGCCCCAGTTGCTCCCTTTCCAAGCCCTCCAAGTGACTGTGGGTCCCATTCGCTCCCATGAGCCTGCCTGAGTGTGACTATGGCCTTTTTTTGCTAGTTTTATGCTAATGAATACGAGATTTAAAGTTAAATTTTAGGGATGGGACCCAATCATTGCCTAGAACTTCATGAAATTTACAAAGATGAAATGAAACATAGAGGCAATGATTCCAATGGAAATTATTGAATAGAGACTTGACTGGACCCCTACTAGCCATGACAAAAATTTTGTCAAACATGTCACAAATAAGCATTATACAGGTTTAAACAACAGATCTGAGCATAGGGGTCTCATACTTATCTGAGAATCACTAAGAAGAATTGGTGCCTTATCACATTAGCTTCATTATAAAATATCAGGTCATATATTCATTTTTCATTCATTTACAAATAAAAACACAATGAGATCCATACATCATCATTGTCATAAAACATGCTTATAACCAAAATATAACCAAAAAAAATAATAAGGATATGAAAGCCATAGAATCCAGATATAAACCAGTAAATTTACACATAAAATACCAAGGAGGAGAAACTTTTATTGACGAATGCAAAAGCCAACCCGATATGGGACTACCACATTCCACCCAACCATAGATTGGTTGAGACAAATATATCTTCAACCAATCACCCTTGTGCCATATTCCAAGCATTAATGTGGGACTTGAAACCAAAAGAACCAACCAGGGATTCCCGAGGCTAAACCACCTCACCCTCATCAATAGAACCAGGTTTTACCACAATCCTCATCGGATCACTAGGCCATAAAAAAAGCATGGATGCCACCGAATCTCTCCTCCTAAATTGTTAGGAATTTATATGTCTTAACCTCTTTGATTTACCGTGTATCCTACCATTACCAGTAAAGGGATTCCTAGGCCTACAATTTTGTTGGTCGCTTTAATTGTTTTAACAATTCAAGCACCACATAAATTGTCAACCCGAGAAGGTCTGTTTATTCCAAAGACAATCACGCATTGGATATGCTCAATTCCAAAAGCAAAGAAATGTTGTAGTATCAATCACACAAATATCAATCATACAAATCAAACTGTTCACACCTCACTTTAACAAAGCTAAATCCTACTTGTGTTACAGCAGAAACAATCCCTCTATTGCAGACCTTCATTAAAAGAATCCTAGGAAAAATAATGAAAGGAAATCACCCTGCAGAAAAGGAGATCAATCAACCATAACAGAGAACATGACCCTATTCATCCAACCAGGAATCTTCAGCACCTGTTGCTTGATATTAATCACACTGTAGAAAAAGATCAATCTACAGAAAACAGGACCCTATTCCTTTGAACATGAATCTTCAGCACTTGTTTCCTGATATCAATCACACTGCGGAAAAAGAAGATCAACCTATGGAGAACAGGACCCTATTCCTCCAAATAGGAATCTTCAGCACCTGTTTCCCGATATCAATCTATCACACATTCATCTAATAAACAAATGAATGAAAATAAAGTAACTCTCAGCTTCTTAAGAATGAATGGTATAAAGCTAATGCAGTGTTAAAGAAAACATAGTGCTTAATAGGAAACACAAAACTGTATAAATAATTCTTCAGCAAACAAGGTTAAATTAAGGTGCGAATAACATAAAGAGTAACAAACTACAGGACCAATTGGGTGAATCTTGTGATGAAGGCAGGCCCTGTCCTTCTCACAAGATTCCCCGAGGAAAGAAATTAAATTGAAGTGCTCAAAATAGACTTTTATTCATCTGTCAAGAAATGATACATTACAACAGAGCAGAGGCTCTTTCTTGCTTCAAGAAAATGTACTCCCGCAGTTTCTAACCCCCCCTTCTAATGATGATGTCTCCTCTTTTTAAAGAGGAGACATCTATTACAGTTACATCAGAGAAATCCTATTTTTATCCAAATCTAATCTCTTGTTTTAATACAGGGTCTTTTCTGTTCTTCCATCCTGGAATGCTGTTACAAATAAGTACAAAAATACTAGCTTCAAAATGGTCTGTGTAACAGCTTCCCTTGCTCGTCTTCGTCCTGTTTTCATCATTCTTAAAATACACTTGAAGATCGCAAATCACGAGCTATCTCAGCTACGGGATTTGCGTGTCTGTTGACTGTTTCAGCAACAGGTTCGGTTGTTTCAGCAACGCGGTCCTTATCATGAATTATCTGCGATCCTTTAGACTTGTCTTAGCAACTATCTATCTTTGATTAATGATTAAATATAAAAGTAATGTGGAATTATATGCAAAATAAATTAAATACATAGTAAAGAGAAGGATTTCATATACCTTTGAATAAAATGGATGGAAATGATAATGTAACCTTTTAAATATGGACTATAAAGAGTAAAGTGGTGTCAAAATGTATGGTCAAAATGGTACATTGTGAGGTCTTAACATCCCCCCCAGCTGAAAGGGTTGAATTTCCTCAGGAAAATTTTAGTCAGAGTCAGAGTCAGAGTACTGACTCTTTTCATGCAAGTTACTCAAGCAATAACTATGGAAGGTGGCCTCTGTCGAAGATCTGAATCCCTGGTTACTTTGCAATTTCTGCCATGCTGCTACCTCATCTTTGTTAGCCAATCTGTAATGAGGCTGATATCGTTCTGCTGGCATCCATAAGATAGGGAAGTGAAAATGATAGCCAATCCAATTCTCGGCGCATTGTTGAATGCATCTGATATAGTTTGGTATTCTGGACAGTGCAGTTTGAAGATTATCAGGGCTAAAGGGATTGTACTCTTGTCTTTCCTTACAGGACTATTGCCAGAACATGGTATTTGCCTTCAAAGCAGCAGTCTCTTTGACCCTAATTAAATGATGACACTCTCAGAGTACTGAGGCTTGAAATTGCTGTATGTACCTACTCATTCCTGGCTTCTGCAAAAACTGGCGATATTCTACTACAAAAATGGCCGGATTTGAAGGTTCCGACCTTATCCAGAGGAGGCGATTATCCTCATTGTGCCTACTCGCGATAAAAACGGTTTTCCATGTGATTTTATTGGCAAGAAAGGAAACAAATGCCCTAATCTGTATATCACCAACAATCGGATTCAGGTTGACTTCTTTGTTTTCAGGCATAGCCTCATTATGAAGATAAAGTTCACATAATAGATGTTGATCACTAGCGGAGGCCTCAGCAAATGTTTTGAAAAATTGTTCCGTTGTGAGAAACTCATGAGGTTTCCCGTCCTTAATTGCTTTCAACTGAAAATAAACAAGGCGTTCAGAAAGAAACATAGAATAATTCAAAGAAGGTTTCCTGGTGGCTAACAGATTTTGTACTAATGAAAACATCAGGACCAGTTTGTCTTTTAACTCCTTAGTTTCTTTCTTGGAATCCTTAAGTTGCTGAAGTGTCTGCTCCCAGTTATCCCAGTTGGAATACATCTGATTTTTCCAGGCCAACTTATGCTGTTGTAACATTTTATCTTGATCAATAGCATACTTCTGCTTCCACTTATTCATTATTTCCAATTCTTTCCATGGTGGAGTTTGTGTTCTGGCATTATAAGTAATGGGCTGAGGCATAGTCTGAGTAGCTGAGTTAACTAATACAGGGCAGGATATCTGTGGCTTGGTTTCTTTCTCCAGAATTTTTGAAGGCCCTACTGGTTCTTGTGTGGCAGTAGGGCGTTCTTCCTTGACTGCAACTGATGTGGATGCCTCAGGCACTGGGACTTTAACTATCTTGTATCCGGCCTGTTGGTATACGTTTCCACATTCATGGAACATATATTCTTTACATGGGTCATTATTTTGTACTGATGCTGTATGTGCCAACATGTAGAGATTTAGCTCTTTATCAAAGGATTCCCTTGCCGTTACCAACTCTCTTTTGTAGGCCTCTAATTCTGACTTTAAAAATTCATTTTCCTCTAATAAAGATGCCATGGTGAGTGAACCCTGTGTGTTGGCTGCCTTTGTTGGAGTTGATTGTTGTTCCGCAGCTGTAGCTGGTTCTTGTGTTTCTGCTACAACTGGTTTCCTTATATTATCATGCTAGATGTTTGATTTTTGCACTTCAGCAGCTGGTTCTTGTGTTTCAGCTGCTGAGTGAGTAACTGGTTCTTGTGGAGCAGTTACTGTTTGAGTAGAAAATGATGTCATATTACCCTGGGCATCTGGTTCAGGAGTGCCATCGTTTGAGTAGAAAATGATGTCATATTACCCTGGGCATCTGGTTCTTGTGGAGCAGTGCTATAGGACGAGACGGGTAATGATTCGGGAATTTGGAATGGTGATGACGAATGAAGTTTTAGCAAGATAGCTGTAGGGTCAGGGGAAATGGGAATGAATTTAGATTCAATAGTCGTTTTCATTTTTCTCCTAGGTAGGAAAGCAGAAAAAGCAGTGTCTTTCTTTTTCTTTTTATGAGAAGATTCTTTTCTAGGAGAAGGGCTATCGGAAGAGGTGACAGCTTGAGATGTGGCCCTTGTTTGCCTTTTTGAGACAGAGACTGTTGCAATTCGTCTCTTTCTTTTATGAGTAGGGGGTGAGGGGGGTGTTTCAACTTGAGAGTCATCGCTAGGGATGTGGACAGTGGGATGGGATGACTCTGCTAAATGGGATGAACTTGGGGACGGGTCAACTGGTTCTGAAGATGGAATCAATGGAGGATCAGGAATATCTTCCAGTTGCCGTTCATAAGAGCTTTCGGGGATTTCTTGGGGAATTTCAGCTTCTTGGGGTATTTCGGGGGCTTGTTCGAGAAGTAAGGGTGGGTTATTTAGAGGGGGGTTTTGCTGGGCAAAACCCCTCTGAATTAATAATTGACACAGGCGATGATGGGTAAGGGACAGTAATGGGAATTTTACCTGTCGACAGTAATATGACATATTTTTAATACATCCAAGCAGAGAATAAGGAATGTTGACTAGTCGACCATGCCGCAAATGACTCATTAAAACAAAATCGTGTTGATAAAATTCCTGGTAGCGCCCCTCGCAAGTTAAATAGTGCTTGAAAAATTTAGCTACCTTTTGCCATGGGGGAGGTAATGAATGCAGACCTATGCCATGACCTTTAATCTCAACCTGTTCATCTGGAAGAAGGAAGTCCTGCTGTGCGTTTAGGATGACTTGTTTCCTACTAAACCACTGAGCACCTGTGACTGGAAATCCTGAAACTTGTGCTATATCTTCTTCTGTGATCGAAATTCGGATCCCTTGGACTATGGAGTGATCCTCCTAAAAATTATGCGCAAACTCCAAAACTTGCTCAGGATCAAATTCTCCTAGCCTCTCGAAATATGTGATCCATCCTGCCTGCTGAAAGATTTGGTAAGCGTCCGGAAATAATTCGAGAAGAGCCATCGACCCAGGCTCATGTCTGATAGCCGGGCCTCCCATAGCTACTAACTTGAGTCAAATGCAGAGGCACAAAGAGCAGAAACACTAGACTTGATCAGAGTAATTGTTTACGACTAAGAACATGGTGTATCGGCCGAAATAATGGGTATAAAGAATGGCGGTGATTTGCATGGGGTGAAATGATGATTTTTATTTTTGAAATCCCCCCCCTACGTGCGGTGAAATGATGGTCTTGAATGTACGGGGGATATAATCGTAATGGAAAATATCTTCTCTTTATACTACGATTTAACTGTATTACATAAAAAATCCACTTACCTTATATTTACCTCTGTTTTATAATTCGAAGTATAGAGTGCTTGTTCATAGTGGCTTAATACTGATGGAAGAATCTTTAGATTTCTCTAAAATGTAGAAACAAGAGCATATTGGAGTCTGCTCAATACTGGATAATATTCACCCAAGGGATGTGAAGAATAAAAGTGGGGTATTGGAAAACTTGTGTAGCAGAGGAAAGGAATGGTGTTTTAGCAATAGGAAGATAGATGACAGGTTGATAAAAGTGGTGTTTCAGCAATGGAAAAATCAATGGCATGTTGCTGAAAGTGGTGTTTCATCAATGGGAAAATAAGGAAAATGGAATGTAATGATTTGGTACTAAGAAAATTGGGGAAGTACTTGCTGAGGAATGATTTCAGCAGTAGGGAACGGGAAATGCTGGTTGAAATATGGTGTTTCAGGAGTGGGTACAATAGGAAAAATAGGAAAAAGGGAAAGATGGAGTAAGGGGATAAGTGATAAAAGAGATATTGCTGGGAAATGAGTAAATGAATTGAGATGAGGGAAACACAGCTTCTCTGATTGAAGCTTTAGATCTTCTTGTGATGAAATTGTCCTCCTTAGTGAGTTCTTCCTTAATCTGCAAAATACAATTGTAACATGCCAACCCTTGACAGGGATTATTAGTTTTAAATATAATCTAATACTAGAAATATAGTGCAGAAAATTAAATGCTGTGAGGAGAAGAGGACTCCCCTAGAAAAGGATAATGTGTATCAGTCATGCAAGCAGCCTTAAAATCTTCTTTAGAAACAGGGCACTGGTACAAGCGAAGCCTATGACCATTTACTAGTAGAGGTGTTTTAGAATCATCAATTGTTACAAGTCTTACTATTCCATTGGGAAAAACAACATCTACTTCATACGGTCCAAGCCATCTTGTTCGTAACTTACCTTGAAAGTTTTCAAACCGAGAGTCATACAATAAGGCCCAATTACCTTTTTGGAACTGCTTGTGTTTGATAATTTTATCATGCCACTTCATTCTTTGTTGTTGAATCATGGTTGTCTGGTGAATGGCATCTAATCTCTTCTCATCCAATTCAAGAAGTTGTTGCAACCTAGCTGTCTGCACATCAGTCAAATCAAGGTTAACAACTAAAGCAGTTCTTAAAGTTTTGATTTCAAATTCCACAGGAAAAACAACACTTTTACCATAAACCAATTCATAGGGAGAAAATCCTGTAGTATTTCTCTAGGTAGTTCTATAAGCCCATAGTGCTTCAGGGAGCCTTTGAGACCAATCCTTCCGGTTATCCTTCACTGTTTTAGTTAGAATGGCTTCTATTACTTTATTTGTGCTTTCCACCTGCCCATTGGCTTGGGGATGGTATGGTGTAGTCATTCTATGATGAATATGATATTTCTGAAGGGTAGATTTAAAACCATGAGAATTGAAGGGAGGTCCTCCATCTATAACTAGCTCTCTAGGAATTCCAAATCTAGTAAAGATCTCCTCAAATAAGAAAGCTAGGACAGCTTCTTCATTGGCTCTAATAAGTGATTTGGCCTCCACCCATTTAGTCATATAATCTGTAGAAACTAATATATAAGTTCTTTGATTGGATGGAGGATTAATGGGTCCTATGAAATCTAAAGCCCATCTTTCAAATGGTTCGAGTACTACCTGGGGGTTTAATGGCATTTGATCTCTATGATTGGGTTGACCCATTCGCTGACAGCTGTCACAAGCTCGCACATATTTCTTTGCGTCTTTAAACAATGAGGGCCAATAGTAACCCATCCTCAAAATTTTGTGTGCTGTTCTTTTACCAGCAAAATGCCCTCCGCAGGGTCCATCATGACAAGCTTTTAGTATGTCGTACACCTCATCCTCTCTGATGCATCTTCGGATTTCCTGATCAAGCCCTGTGTAGAAAAGACACACGCTTATCTAGCTATACCTGGCACTGTGTTGAACAATTCTTCTCTTTTCCCTATGTGACAGGTGTGATGGTAACCTTCCTGCAACCAAATAATTGGAAATGTCTGCATACCAAGGAGACTGAGCAGATACTGCAAATAAATACTCATCAGGAAAGGAATCATCTACTGGAATATTATTATCAGTTTTTAACCGTGAAAGGAAATCAGCCACAACATTTTCTTTACCTGGCCGATCTACAATTTTAATATCAAACTCCTGCAGTAACAATAACCATCTGGTAACTCGAGCATTTGTGACAGATTTGTTCATTAAATACTTAATAGCCGAGTGATCAGTGTGGAAAAAAGTAGGATAACCAGTGATGTAATGTCGAAATTTATTAATGGCATAAATTACTGCAAGAAATTCCTTTTCGGTAACTGTATAATTAAGCTCAGCAGGGGTCATGTTCTTACTGATAAAATAGATAGCATAAGGAAGATGGTTTTCCTCTTGTCCCAAGACAGCTCCAATTGCAGTGTCTGAAGCATCAGAAGATATATGAAAGGGGAGTGCCTAATCAGGTCCTCTCAAAATAGGAGCAATAGATAACTGATGCTTGAGTTCTACAAAGGCTTTCTGACAAAGATTAGTCCACTTAAATTCAACATTTTTCATAAGAAACACAAATAATGGAGAAGCTATCTTAGAAAAATCTTTAATAAATCTTCTGTAGTATCCAGTATGTCCTAGAAAAATTCTCACATCAGTTTGTGTTTTAGGAACAGGAAGATTCTGAATGACCTGTATTTTGGATGGGTCTACCTGAATGCCTTGAGATGAAATAAAATGTCCAAGCACTACTCCTTCACTCATCATCATATGACATTTTTCAGTACTTAGGGAGAGGTGAGCTTGTATACAACGTTTAAGTACCTTCTCAAAATTTTGTAATGCATCTTCAAAAGACACACCATAAGGAGTAAAATCATCCATAAATATTTCCATAGAGTCATTCAGCATATTAGAAAAAATTCCTATAACAACCCTCTGAAAATTTGCTGGTGCATTACATAGTCCAAATGGAAGAACTCTATAGGCAAAAGTTCCCCAAGGACTAGTAAAAGTGGTCTTGTCTTGGTCTTGGGGTGCAATTCTAATTTGGTTATACCCGCTGAATCCATCTAAAAAGGAAAATAATTTCTTTCCTGACAGACTATCCAACACCTGATCAATGAATGGTAAAGGAAAGTGGTCTTTTTGAGTAGCTTTGTTTAAAGCTCTGTAATCAACACACACTCTCCATTTCCCATTTTTCTTAGGGACAATTACTAATGGGTAAACCCATTCACTGTCAAATATGGGGTATATAAATCCTGCATTAAGCAATTTCTGAAGTTCTTCTTTAACAATCTCTCTTAAATTAGGGTTCATTCATCTTTGGGGTTGACAGACTGGTCGGCAACCTTCTTTAATATAAATTCGGTGAGTACATAATTCAGGAGAGATTCCCTTCATATCCGTGTAATCCCATGCGAATGCTTCCTTATTTTCAAGTAATAACTTCATTAACTGTTGTGTTTCAGCAACTGTTAGATCAGGATTTATATTTAATGTTTTTCCAGGTTCGATTTCCACTGTTATGCTTTTAGAGGAGATGGTGGTTAATGTATGAGATAAATCTTCATATTCAATCTTTTCCTGGGTATCCGTTTCGAAAAGTGCAGTCAATTGATTGTGTGTTTCAGCAATTACAGAGGAAGGTTCACAAATAAAATTATTAATTATTTCATCCTCTGTGTTGTCTTTAAGAGTTAAGGCTTGTCCGATAGTTAAAATAGGCTGAATAGCATTATCATCATAATCCATCCACATAGAATTTTCATTATTAATTATGGGTGTAGCATGAGGATAAAGAGTAAGCTGTTTAGTTTCATAACCATTAGAAATTGTCATTGAACCGGATCTGCAGCTGATAAAGGCATCGACTGTGGCTAGCCATGGCCTTCCTAGAATTAAAGGGTGTCCCCCCAGCTTTTTTTTAGTTTGTAATACCACAAAATCAGCTGGGTAATTCCAGGATTCAACCGAGATAACTAGATCTTCAAAAATTCCTTCTAGTTTAATTGTAGAACAGTCAGCTAACTCTAGGATGGTTGGTGTATCTCTAATTGTGTTATTCAGCTGTAACAACTGTGAAGTTTCGAGAGTCATAATGTTTATTGCAGCACCTAGATCTACCAGAACTTGAGGAATTATCGTTTTACCAATTTGAACTGTCACAGTAGGATGGCCGGGGTCACCATATTTCACAGGAGGGGTTTTTCCGGACATTAATGCAGATAGATCACCCATAACATGAACTGTAAGGGGGTCTTTAGTCTTCCTACCAGGTTTCTTAACACAAATGTCCCTCATGGTTCTGGCATAAATTGGTACATCTCTTAGTGCCTGTAAAAGTGGAATTTTAACATACAAGTTTTTCAATTCCCCTAAAAGATTAAAAGCAGGTGTTTCAGGCGTTTTTGTTAAAACTAAACGCTCGGGGAATGGTGGCTCTGCTATTTCAGCACCCTTGTTAGTGGTTGTGATTTTTTATGTTTCTCAGTTTCATCTTTATCAGAATCAGAAGAAGTTATATCATCTATGATAGGTTCTACTATTTTCCCGGATCTCAAATGAATATCATTACATTGCATAGTAGAAAATTTAGACTGATTCTGAATATCAATGACTTTCACAAATTTATTATTGGGGTTAGTATTTGGTTGCATAGGTAGCTGGGGTATCATTTGATTATTTTATGGAGCTCCTGATGGTAGAGGTAGTGGTTGCTGAAATTGAGGGAATTGATTTGGATACGGGAGTTGTTGGCTTCTCCAATTTGAATTCCATGGATTAAAAGAAGATGGTTGTTGTGGGGGCCAAGGAGTCCACATTGCAGGATCAAAAAAGGGAGGGTTAGTTTGTTTCATGGGTGGGTAGTTCATCTGATTAAAGGGTGGGTATTGCATTTGCTTAAAGGGATGGTAATTTGTCTGACTGAAAGAAGGATAATTATTCCAACAATTAGAAGATGTAAATGGCATGCTAGAATTCATACCTTGTCCTCTTGGTTGCCATTGTCTTCTTTGTGTTAACAGATAAACTGCTTCAGCTTCTTCTTCCGTTGGCTGTAGTGCTACCTTTATTCCCGGTAAAGAGGGACATTGTTGTGTTTCATGATATTTCTCACAAAGGGTGCAGATTGGTATCTTGTCCAATGGGCATTCCCTTAGTGGATGTTTATCTTTGCATTTAGGGCAAAAGACAGCCAGAGCTGCTTCTGCTTCAGCCTGCTTATTTTTAACCTGCAAGGTATCAATTTGTGAAGCAAAAGAACTTAAAATTTCAATTTTAAATTATTCAAGTAAATTACCTATTTCAGCTCTTGTTGCTCCGCCACTGGCTGATTTCTGAACTCTTGAATAAGTGGAATCTCTGTTACTTGCTCTGTTCCTTGCAGCTCCTCTTGAACATCTTTTACAGAGTTCAACAATCTCATCATATGATTCTTTAGATATATCTCCTTTACCAAGCATGTTTAGCATGTCTAAACAATCGTCCCTTAATCCTCTAAGTAATATTGTTTTACGAATTTCTTTACTTACATTCGGATGATCAGATCTCTGCAGATTATACTGCAGTCTTTCCACATAGTCCTCCAAATTCTCGTCCGCCTTCTGTGCCATGTTGAATAATTCCTCCCTCTTCTCTCTTGTCCGACAATAATCTTGATATTTAAGCAGAAATTTTTGTTTCATCTGCTCCCATGTTGTAATTACCTAGCTTCCGAGGCTCATGAACCATCTTAACGCATTTCCCTTTAATGTTGCTGGAAACAGTTTAAATTTCTGAGCATTAGTAACATAATCATAACTTCTGCATAATATATCAAATTCAAAAACAAATTCATCCGGATCTTCAGAGGATAAACCATGGAAGTTGGGTAAAGATGACAATGGAATATTCTTCATAGGGGTTGTTCCTCTAGGGAGATCACTGATAGGAAATCCCAAGGTAGAGAGAGAATTTTCATCCCTTCCTTCTCCTTCAGGATCTACTCGTCCTCCACCAAATAATTCTTCGTTGTTTCCTTCCATTGGTTGATCTCCTACTGCACTTGCTCGATCCTCAAAATCTTCTACTGGCTCCTCAATGTTTTCCACTGTTTCCTTAGCACTTTCTTCTGATTCTTCAGCACTGACTACTGGTTCTTTAATATCTGTTACTGGTTCCTCTACGTTTTCAGGGCTCACAACTTCTTCTGTTTTGTAGTCTGATTGAGGGGAGCATTGAGGCTTTGGTCTTCGAGAGCTTAATCTCTGTGACGATTCAGCCTTTGATACAATTTCGTCAATAAAAGTTTTTCTTCCTCCCCTTCCTTTGCCCTTGCCACCTGTAGGGTTAGTTTTCTTCTGGGTTCCGCGTCCTCTCATACAATCTGCACATCTAGAAAGAAAACATCAATGCTTTTGAAATCTATAATTGCCTTCCCCGGCAACGGCGCCAAAATGTTGGTCGCTTTAATTGTTTTAACAATTCAAGCACCACATAAATTGTCAACCCAGGAAGGTCTGTTTATTCCAAAGACAATCACGCACTGGATATGCTCAATTCCAAAAGCAAAGAAATTTTGTAGTATCAATCACACAAATCAAACTGTTCACACCTCACTTTAACAAAGCTAAATCCTACTTGTGTTACAGCAGAAACAATCCCTCTATTGCAGACCTTCATTAAAAGAATCCTAGGAAAAATAATGAAAGGAAATCACCCTGCAGAAAAGGAGATCAATCAACCATAACAGAGAACATGACCCTATTCATCCAACCAGGAATCTTCAGCACCTGTTGCTTGATATTAATCACACTGTAGAAAAAGATCAATCTACAGAAAACAGGACCCTATTCCTTTGAACATGAATCTTCAGCACTTGTTTCCTGATATCAATCACACTGCGGAAAAAGAAGATCAACCTATGGAGAACAGGACCCTATTCCTCCAAATAGGAATCTTCAGCACCTGTTTCCCGATATCAATCTATCACACATTCATCTAATAAACAAATGAATGAAAATAAAGTAACTCTCAGCTTCTTAAGAATGAATGGTATAAAGCTAATGCAGTGTTAAAGAAAACATAGTGCTTAATAGGAAACACAAAACTGTATAAATAATTCTTCAGCAAACAAGGTTAAATTAAGGTGCGAATAACATAAAGAGTAACAAACTACAGGACCAATTGGGTGAATCTTGTGATGAAGGCAGGCCCTGTCCTTCTCACAAGATTCCCCGAGGAAAGAAATTAAATTGAAGTGCTCAAAATAGACTTTTATTCATCTGTCAAGAAATGATACATTACAACAGAGCAGAGGCTCTTTCTTGCTTCAAGAAAATGTACTCCCGCAGTTTCTAACCCCCCCTTCTAATGATGATGTCTCCTCTTTTTAAAGAGGAGACATCTATTACAGTTACATCAGAGAAATCCTATTTTTATCCAAATCTAATCTCTTGTTTTAATACAGGGTCTTTTCTGTTCTTCCATCCTGGAATGCTGTTAAAAATAAGTACAAAAATAGTAGCTTCAAAATGGTCCGTGTAACAGCTTCCCTTGCTCGTCTTCGTCCTGCTTTCATCATTCTTAAAATACACTTGAAGATCGCAAATCACGAGCTATCTCAGCTACGGGATTTGCGTGTCTGTTGACTGTTTCAGCAACGGGTTCGGTTGTTTCAGCAACGCGATCCTTATCATGAATTATCTGCGATCCTTTAGACTTGTCTTAGCAACTATCTATCTTCGATTAATGATTAAATATAAAAGTAATGTGGAATTATATGCAAAAAAAATTAAATACATAGTAAAGAGAAGGATTTCATATACCTTTGGATAAAATGGATGGAAATGATAATGTAACCTTTTAAATATGGACTATAAAGAGTAAAGTGGTGTCAAAATGTATGGTCAAAATGGTACATTGTGAGGTCCTAACAAATTTCTCCACACACTTGGATTTACCGTGTATCCCAACTCGAGATTCCTAGGCCAAATCAAAGATAATTTACCACTAAGCTTTATCATGTATCCTGCCATTCACCAGTCAAGGGATTCCTAGGCTCAATCAAGGTGTTCACATTTAGGATATAACATTTATCCCAACCCAAGATTCCTAGGCCTTGTGAATAATCCCGAGACCACCCCACTTAGCTTCGATTCCATCCAGCAATGCAACTCAACCAAAAAATGAGAATCCCATCACACCATGGTTGTCCAGAAATGGAAAGGAAAGACTAAAGAACATTTTCACACCTGGAAAAACCCATGTCAAATATGACAGTAATAGAAACAATACCACACATGCATAACCATGCATGCCAAATCTAGCAAAGAAATCATACACTCAAATCGATACCTACAACTAAACCCATTGTAGTTTCTTGATCCTGCTCTTCCTTGCTTGAAATTTTCCTCCTCTTTGCCTTCTTTTCCTTTCTTGATCCAATGCTGAAATACACCAAGAAAACTCTAAGTGTCCAAGAGTGAGAGAGAGAGAGCTCCAAAAATGAACTGACAAAAATTACCAACTGATCCTCAAAACAATTTTAATCAATGAGGCCTATATTTTGTTCATTTTACTCGTCACATGAAACCTGTGACCTTTCACCTTCCTTTTCTCCTAATTTCCATTATTTTCGTAAAAACAAATACAAATTAAAGCCACTTTTCCTTTCCAAAGAATTTTCTATTTCCTTAGCAATAATAACCCAAATGAACACCTGCACTAGGATGATTTTTCCAAACATTCAACTTGGAATAAGTTTCCCCTAACCGTGGTAATTGTTTTTCCCTTATTTAATTTTATTATATGGAATTTCCTCTTGGGATGTTACAGAAACCACCCCCTTGGGGGAACACCATCCTCTATGTTCAATGATACCTGTAACCAACAAGACTGCTGAAAGAAATAAATACTTCGCGTGGAGATTTATAACTTAGCTCTTTGCATTATTTACAATGATGAACATGTTGAGAAGTAAACCAGCATAACAACATGAAAACCATAATGATATGACACCCATACTACTTGTGGGAGCTTTATAACACAACTCATGGTGGTATTTAGATCCATATAAATATGTATATATACCAAAACATCATATCAAAACACATACCAAGAACATATATCAAGGACATTCGCTCAACCAACGAATAAACAAGGATACATAGCCCACATATTTTCTGTCATATCTTATGTAGCTTCATCAGGGAAAAAGTGCTTCCACTGCACTCTAACCTTCTCAGTTCCTTGGTTCCATAGCATGATCACCTTTCTCTATAATATACACTATGGTTTTGGCAAGAATTATCCTTTGGGTTCCACCTGTAATACATTCTAGTCAATCACATGATCATCAACTTTAACATACTTCTTAAGAAATGATACATGGAAAACATCATGGAATTTCACTGTCATAGGCAGTGAAAGTCAATAGGCTACTGGCCCAATCCTTTCAATAATCTTGAAAGGTTCACAAAATCGAGGTGCCAGCGTGGCACACATTCCAATCTGCAAGGAGATCTTCTTTTTCTTGACATGCAAGTACACATGTTCCCCAACCTGAAACTCATTAAACAATTTGTTCTGATCAACATATATTTTCTTCATGTCCCGTGTTTCCTTTAGATTTTTCTTGATCACCTGCATTTCCTATTCCATTTATACTAACATGACTGCTCCAATCAATTCCTTGTTCATCGGATCACTCCAACTGATGGGAGTATTACAACTCCGCCCATACAGTGCATCAAAGAGACTCATCCTTAGTGATTACTGGTAACCATTATTGTAAGAAAACTCAACAAACTGAAGGTACTTCTCCCATATCCTCTGCTGATGTATCACATACATCCTCAACATGTCCTCCAATATATTGTTGACCCTCTAAGTTTTTCCATCTGTCTATAGATGATAATTTGTACTGAAGGCCAACTCTGTACCTAAACCTGCAAACAACTCCTTCCAACACTTGGAAGTGAACTTTGCATCTATGTTTGACACAATATTCTTTGGAACACCATGAAATTTTACCACCTCTCTTATAAACACCTATTCAACATCACAAGTTGAATACGTATTCTTCACTGGAATAAAGTGTGCTACCTTTTTCAACCTTCCCACCACAATAATGATAGAATCATGTTTTCTAGATGTCCTCAAAAAACCTGTAATGAAATCCATGGAAATTACCTCCCATTTCCACTCTGGAATCAGAATAGACTGTAGCAATCCAACTGGATGTTTACACTCTACCTTTACCTATTGACATTCCAAACACCTACACACAAACGTTGCCACATATTTCTTCAGATTCAACCAATAATAAAATTTATTCACTACTTTCAATGTCTTCTAGTACCTTGGGTGACCTGAATATGGTTTCGCATGAAACTCCCTCAATATAATATTCTTGAGCTCACTACTATCTGGCACATATATCATGTCCTTAAATCTGATCAAGCCATATGCTGAGAGATGATGGTCCACATCATGTGCACCTATACCTGCACCTGTACTTTTACCTATACTCTGTTGTAACATGTTCCTAATCTTTCTATACCTACCATCATGTTGTCCTTCCTGAGAAATATGATCCTATAATTATATCCCATAGGAACTCATAGATGCAATGTTATTTACATGTATCTTCTCGCTAAGATAATTTTCAGCCCTCTTCTCTTTACCCTTTATGTACTTGATCTCAAACTAAAACTCACTGATCGTGGCCAACCATATAGATTACCTGGAATTCAGATTCGGATGTTCAAACAAATATCTCAACCCACTGCCAAGAATATTGTGCTCCACATCTTCAATGCATGGATGATCGATGCCAACTCAAGATAATGTGTTAGATAGTTCTACTTGTGCTCATTCAATTTCTGTGACTCATAGCATACTACATGTCCTTCTTGCATAAGAAATATACCAAGCCTTCTATTGCACGCATCTGTACATACTACAAACACTTTGTCTATATCTGCAATATTTAACACTGGAGAATTTGTCAACAACTGTTTCAATTGTCCAAAACTTGTTTCACATTCCTTTGTCCATTCAAATTTCTTACCTTTCCTCTGCAGTGATGTAATAGGATATGAAATTTGAGAGAATTTTTTGATGAACCTCCTACAGTAACATGTTAGCCCCATAAATGATCTCACCTCATCCACCTTTCTAGGAGTTTCCCACTCCATGATAGCTCTTATCTTCTCTAGATCCACTATTATGCCTTCCTTGGATACCACATTCCCCAAGTAATATACCTATGTCTGGAAGAAACTACATTATCTAAGCTTAGCATACAACTGATTCCCTCTTAGAAATCTCAATATTGTTGCTAAATGCTCGCCATGTTCTTCCTCATTCTTAGAATATATCAATATTTCATCAATGAATATAATAACAAACTTGTCCAGATATGGATGCAACACACTATTCATCAAGCGCATAAAGGTAGTTGGAGCATTATTCAAACCAAATGGAATTGTAACAAACTCATAATACCCATACCTAGTCCAAAATGTTGTCTTGTAAATTTCCTCTTCCTTGATGCGTACCTGATGATATCCAGATCTCAGATCAATCTTCGATAACATCATTTCTCCCTTCAATTGATCGAACAAATCATCAATAATCGACAACAATTTATTGTTCTTGATGGTCACCTTGTTCAACTGCCTATAATCAATGCATAACCTGAGGGTACCATCCTTATTCTTCACAAACAATATTGATGCACCCCAAGGCGACACACTTGGCCTAATGTATCCCTTGTCTATAATTTCCTTCAACTAAAACTTTAATTCTACTAAATATGGAGTGATCATCTTGTATGATGCATTTGATGTTGATGTCACCCCTGGTAGAAACTCAATGGAAAAATCCACTTATCTAAGAGGTGGAAACTCAGATATATCTACTAGAAACACATCCTAAAACTGATGTACAATAGGGTACCTACTCAATAAATTTTCATCCTCATCCTCCTTACCTCTATCACTATAAATTTTCACTACAAATAACACACACCCTTTTATGTGACTACGTTTCACCTGCATAGTTGTCACCATCCTAACTAATGTTACTTTATTCTTACCATGTAAGATTATTTATTCTCCATTTTCATCCAAACACTCAATGGCTTTGTCATCACAATCTACCTTAGTCTTGTGAAGAGACAACCAATCCATACCAAAAATCATACTATAGGATCCAAACGACAATACATTCAAATATGTTGATGTAGGAATACCATTCAATTCAAATGCACAAGCTTTTACCCAATGATGAACTCTCTTCTTTGCACATGTATCCAACTACACTAACTAAGATTTTGCATGCACTTCTTTATTCAAACCACACTTATCGACCAAGTAAGAGTTAACATAACTATAATTATATACAGGGTCAATCAAAATAGAAACAACCTGATCAAAAATATTTATGTCCATCTCAATGGTAGATGTCGATGATTTGTTTGCCTATTATCCAGCACTACATAGATATGAGGAATGCTTTTCCAAACATCCCCAACATTCTACGCCTCTTGTGCATGATAGATGTGAGGCCTGTTACCCTGATACTATAGACAATCTCTCTTGAGATGCTCCTTACCACATATCAAACATTCCAACCGTTCAGTACCATCACCTCTGTTATATTTCCCTTTTAGTTGTAACCCATGTTCCCATCTATCTACATTGAACTTCCCTTAAGGTGAAACATTTTCTTTCTCTTATGCATTCTAAGGCCTTTTTCGTTTTAACTGTCATTTACCTTTACCTTTATCTTTCCCTTTCCATCCTTGTTGTGATTCATTATTACACTTTGATTTCTCATAACAATGCTTTAATTTCCAAATAAATTCCTCAATTGGCCGAGGCTCATCATACTCAATGTGATCTCTAAATGTTAATGAATTCCATTGAAAAACCTATGAACTTTAGTATTTTATTCCTTAAGATATGGTATACACCTCAATAGCTCCAGGAACTTAATCGTATACTCCTCATCTATCATCGATCCCATTTTAAGCTCATAGAATTCCTTGGATTTTTAATCATAGTACCTTTCTAACAAGTACTTCTTTCTAAAAAGTCACTTAAATTCATGCCAACTCAACTCTTCTTTGACGTATCTGAACCACTTCAAATCTTCCCACTAGATGCACACTTTACCTTTCAGATTGAAGATCGGTACTCTAGCCTTCATATTATCTGTGTAATTATGCAACTCAAATAATATCATCATCCCAAGTATCCAAGCCTCTGCATCTATAGGCATCTTCAAATATCCATCAAAGGAACGTGGCTTAGCTTTCTTAAACTCATTTGGAAAGTATCCCATGTCACTCCTCCTATAAGGGTGATAACAATGATGATCATAGTGCCTGTCAAAACCAAAACTATAATAGTACCTGTGTCCATGACATCTCCTATCTGAAGTATCCAAAAATTTACCACCTCTTATCATGTCATATATATCTGACATGTGCCCACCATGAGACCTACTTCCATATGATGCCACAGGCCATAGGCGTACAACTTAAAAATAAACAAACAGAACATAATTATGAAAACCATACAATAGGCATGCACACAAAAAATCAGAAAAAATTAATTAATAAATAAAATATTTACATGAGGATTATTGGCCTCATTCTTGGCCTCTAATTCCTCACTCTCTCTCACACACTTCACTCTTCTACATACATGCATGCCTCATGGGCTCACCTCAATTTATATAAGTGGATTAGAACCCAAGGTAGGTTCCAGATACCTCAATGTACTCCCAAAATATCTCTTATACCTATAAAATATCTCATCTAATCCCTTATCCCTAGATAAGAGCTAACTATAACTTAAATCTCTCAAAACTTCCAAAATACTCTCGAAGCTTCTTCTATTTACAATCATCCTCATTCTCTCTTAAAACTATAGAAAAATTTATTAAATATAAAAATCCTAACTTTGAACTAACTCCTATAGTAAACATTTCACCTAGGTTAGATGCACCCGCATCACCATATGTCCCATTAGTCCCACCCTCCTATCCATAGTTTATCTAGAGTGGTCCTTGTCTCTGCAATTCTGACAAACTATGAAGAATAACTGCATTGAATTCTACTTGTTTCTCCCGTGCCTACATGATTTTTTCATTATCCGCTTTGAAACTATTTATTTCTTCCTTCAAACTCCTCAATGTGTATGCTAAGTTAGAAGAGTCCCCAACCCCACACTACTCATTTGATTAATAGGGAGA
Organism: Pinus albicaulis; assembly: GCA_034641835.2. Taxonomy (NCBI): domain Eukaryota; kingdom Viridiplantae; phylum Streptophyta; class Pinopsida; order Pinales; family Pinaceae; genus Pinus; species Pinus albicaulis. Next base: position 129,427,080 of record CM076581.1, on the reverse strand, counting down.
TGTTTTTAGTTTACCATCTTGCTAGTTATCTTGATCTCTTCTTGCAAGGCATACTATGTCAGCTTTAAAAAAAATCATAAACAAGCCAATGTACCTCAGTATAATTCGGGGAGGATATCTCGTCTGCAAGACTAGCCAAATTAGAAAAATACATAAATACACACACACACACACACACACACACACACACACACACACACACACACACACACACACACACACATATATATATAAACATAATCATAACAACATATAGATATTATCCTAACCATAATCCAGTCATCAATGCATGACCATACCAACCACACATCATGACCTGAGGCTTGACAACTACAACCATATCAATGTATGCACAAAACATATAAATATTGACATGCATAACCAATCATACACTCATGATGACACATTCCACAACTAACCCCATAAACTTTCACATGGAGACACCACTGCAACCATGACCACCACCATGCACATGAAACAAGCACATGGACCATAAGTGTAACGCACAAATATGTAACTGACATGAATGCATGACCAATGCACTACCCATCCAATCCAAGGGGTGAACCATGCTCTGATACCACCATGTAAGACCCTCCTACCACATTTACCCAATTTAACTAGTATGTTGGGGTAAACATGTGACAAGACGCTACTATGATATGATTCAACCCCATGGGTCACCTTAAGGAAGTGGAACCGACAAAACACAACCAAATTTTTCATCCACACAACCAACAAAACCTCCAGGAGCTACCCCACCTTTCTAGGTGACCAATCCATGAGGAAACTAATTAATTCAAGCTCCTAGAGCACCAGTCACTCCCATGAGGCTGCCTTAGTGTAAGTGTGACCTTTTTCTTCTAGTGTTATGCTAGTGACTACAAGATTTAAGTCTGAATTCTAGGGCTATGATCTAGTCACTACCCAGAACTTCATGAAATTTTATGAAACGAAATGATACATAGAGACAATGATGTCAATTCCAATTATTGAATAGATACTTGAATGGACCCTTGATAGCCATGACAGGAATTTCATCATACATGTCACAAATGTGCATTCTATAGGTTTAAACAACAAATATGAGCATGTGGGTCTCATACTTATTTGAGAATAACTAAGAATCATTGGTGCCATATCACATTAGTTGTATTATCTTTTATTAGGTCATACATTAATTTTTCATTCATTTACAAATCAAACATTATGAGAGCCATACATCATCATTTTCATAAAACATGCTCATAACCAGCATATAACCAACATAAATAATAAGGACATGAAAGCCATAGAATCCACATATAAACCAGTACTATTACACAATATTTTCTCACATTCCTAAATCCTTATCCTAAGTGTGCTATTTTTTGTCACTCATGTCACAAGCATGGAAAAGTGACAAAAGATATATAAACGTGTTCATCTAGGATAACATGCTTGAGATATCCCTAAAGACCTAAAAGAGAAATGCCTTGAAGCTTTTCCGTAAAAGTTACTAAAAAACCTTATTTTACAAGCCCATCACAGTTCTTCCCTTAATAACCTCGCACTTGTCACCCTTCCCTTAAATTGTGAATAGTGTTGCCAGTGCGAGAGTTCAGCAGTAAATTCATATTGGTCCTCTTCAGTCATGTTCTCCAAAAATGGATTAGAAGCTTTGACCTCTAGAATTCTTGAGAACAAAATTCTGGTACTTGTTAGCTAAAGATATGGTCGAATACTCCCGTTTTTTACCTTTGATCTTATCTCCAAAGATTTTACCCTTTGAGATGAGGCATTTTCCCCTCATTAGAAAATCCATAACATCTCCATCTCTACTATAAAAGAGTGCCATGCTAGTGAGTCTTGGTTTCTCATTGTTGGTTTCCATTCTTCTGCTTGATTTCGCCTAAATGCAATTGATTTGATGAAGAAGGAGAAAATATTGAAAGGCTAGAATTGGACTTGGATTTCCACTTCGAAGGAAGCCTCCAACATCAATGCACCGATTATAAGCTTCCATTTTTTAATTTAATAATAAAAATTATGCTTTGCTTCAAATAAATCTGTTAATATTAATTGGTTTAGCATGATACTCCTTGATCTGTCCTTTGAAATATATATATATATATATATATATATATATATATATATATATATATATGCTATGTATCTTTCATCTTTTGTCGTGTGATCTTCTTTACAGGTATTTGGACATAGAATGAATAACAAGGAACAAGCTTGAAAGCGAAAGGATCAATATCGACATCGAGAAAATAATTGCATAAGGAGTGAGGTAGGCCATATCCCTCTCTCATATTACTTCAATGTTAAACTAGGAAATATTGTATTCTTTGTCACGGTTGTTACTAGACCCACTCATTGAGCTAGAGGGATCACTTCTTTCCGAAGAATGGATTTTCCTGCGTAACAAATTGGTGAATCCACTTGGGAGTTTACACCCTTTTCACCATCTTCTTGTGTTGTGTATTCATGTTTAGTTTAGCCAACTATTGAATGACCTCTTGTTTGGCTTGTTTTTTAGTTTGTATTCTAGCTTGAAAGTGTTTTAAAGTATCAAGTCTAAATTTTTTCCTCGGATATTGCACGTTTTATCCTCTTTTCCTTTCTCAATGCTATTTTTAATAGATATAGTCGCACAACAAGTGCTGGATTTTTCTAGAACAGTTGCGCTGCAAACCACTGGTGTGAAATGGTGGACCAGACTGGTCTTAGAAAATAGAGATTTTTTTGGTCTCTTCTAGAAAGCCCTTAGTGTGTTTCGATCCTTGAAATGTTTCCTTTTCTTTGATTACATTATTTATTGGTTTGAGTGTTTGCAGTCTCTTTGAAAAGCATAAATTAGTCTATGATTTAATTGGTAAATATTTCTTTGGGTTGAGTATTGTTGTTGCAATTAAATTAAAATATGTGTTTACTTCTTGTATTGATGAAGAAATATTGATTCTCTGCTATAGGACAGTAGTGAACTTTTTGCTTGTTTAAATAAATTGGGTTTTGCATCTGTTTAGTTTTCATTTCAATAATTTCTTTTCATTAAATGTGTAAGATCACTTGCATTGAAAGGCCAATTTTTTAAATTTATTATTGGAAATAGATTACAATTTTTCAATAAGTGAAAGCTTTTTAAATGCATAAATTGCATCAGTTGATTTTCGTCATTCAAAGCGAAAAACAAAAAATTGATTTAAGTGAATCTTAGTGAAAGTATAAATTATTTTACTTTGAATAAGTTTCAATTGGGATAGTAAAAATGAAATTATTTTACTTTCTAGAATTTTGAAAAGTGGAAGGTGAAAGATAGTTAGTGGGAATTTTGCTTGTTGCATTTTTTTTTCGCATCACTCTTTGCGATCTCTTCCCTTATTAGTTTAGCTTTCATTAAAAACAAAAGAATCCTTTTTTAATTTAGCTACATCCTAGGAATTCAGATGACATCATTTTGAGCCAAAAATCGAAAATTAATTCCAAATCAACATTAAAATGAACATCAATTAACCTAAGGAGAATTTAATATTAATGCAAATATATAGAGGTCTAGGCTAGAGACATGTTCCAGTGGAGTTAAGCGTAGAATTTATCGCTAACAGCCTTTGTTGCATTCTGTGGGTGACATCCCATCCCACATACAGAAGTATATAGGAATATGCTCCATGTATGGTAAGTGTTATCACTCCACTGGATCTCTGAGGATGAGAAGAGACTAGCATAGGTAACTACAAACCAATCTTTCACCAAGTAGCTAGCCCTACTAGGTAGGAGAGGGCTCTCTCCAATTTATTTCAGCCAATATGACCGGATCAATGAAATATTAGGCTAGGTATAATAGCAGAAGGGTTTGGTTTATTGAATTTTGAGGTGCTGGATGGTGAATAGGTCAAGGAAGAAATTAAGTCAGTGAAAACAAGGATCATAATTGCAAGGATCTGATGGAGCAAGGTAGGTAAGAATTTCAACACAAGAGGATATCTGATGAAATGGTTTAGACTGATAAGGTTTGAGAAAAGAGCATAAGAGATATGAATTATTTTTTACTAAGACGAAAATGAAAAAAACTGTAATTATCCATCCAAAACAGAGCATAAACTTAATGAATTTTGTCTTTCAGACTTAGGAAACAATTACATTTAGAAATGGAATTAATATGAATCACAATACATTCATACATTTGCATAACAAAATAAGAAAAAATGTCAAATTAATTTACAGCAAGAATTCCATCAAAATAGCTACAATTCAGATTATTATTATTAGCCAAAAGTCTGATTACAAAAAGTGTTCCAAGATCAATCCAACAACATCCAACCCTTGCTATAGGACAATAAGTGAATAGTATAGACCAAAAATAATTATCCCCGGCTTAGGGGTCGAATCCCTGACTTGTGGATCTGATCCAAAAAGTACTCAAATGGAAACCCAAAGACTATGAGATCAAAAAAATCATCCCTAACTTTGGTGAAACTGATTTATTTATCCAAAAATACACTTTTACCCAATGTATCTACCCTCTGGTAGCTATTTAGGACATAATTACATTTACATGGATGAATTACATCAGTAAAAAATCATAAATTCTATCACCAACTGAGAAAAACTCAAAATTGGAAAATATTAGGGAATTGGCAAAAGCGCAATGCCTGAAGCAAAAGCGCATCACCTGAATCAGAAGCACAGTGCCAACTTCAAGGTGAGTTTTGGAGGCCTTCCTAAAGTCAAAATTAGGCTTATGATAGCTCATTGGAAATCTTCTCATGTCTAGTTTCCAAAAATTCCATTAAGCTCTAAAAATTATGAAGTTAAGTCCCTCAAAAGTCAAATCTCCCAATACTGATAAAAAACACAGCGCCAACTTGAAAAATGAGGCAGAAAGGTGAATTTTTGGATTTTTTTGGATTTTTTTGGATTTGATGTATAATACCTTATGAATCCAATGGTTGTGGTCGTTTTTCATTTTGAGGGTCCTATAAAAAGCACAGCGCCCTTGGAAAAAGTGCAGCGCCCTTGACAAAAGCGCAACACCATATTCAAGCTCACTTTTGGATGACTTCCCGAACTCCAAATTGAGTTCATGATAGCTTGCCGGAAATATATCTCTGTATGACACAATGTAACTATCAAGAACTAGAAATCATTAAGTATAGCCCATAAAACATCAATTATCCTAAGACTGGTCAAAAAGTGCAGAATGGGGGTGCAAAAGGCACAACATGCTCTTGCATGCCACTTTTGGAGGCCTTCATAAACTCAAAATTGATCTCATGATAGCTCATTTGAAATATCTAGATGTCTAGTTATCATATGATGCATCACAAAAATCATTTGGACATTTAATCAGGGAGAAAAATCGATTTTCCCAAGACTACTCCAGAAGTGCAGCAACTCTCCTATAGCAACTATATTTTTAGCATTCCTCCAAAACCATAACACCTGTGTAAAAAATGAATGAGGTTTTTCTTCCTTGGTCTATAATTAACAAAAACCTCTTTCATGTTTGTGAAATTCATATCCATTTGGTCAGAAACATACTTTGAAGAAAACCTGACCCTATGTGTAGCAAATGATTTTTCGCTTGGAATGACTTCTTGAAAAATGATGGAGACATTATTTTTCTAAGCTAGAATGGCCTAATAATTGCTAATATGACCTCCCTTATTCCTCCTCTTCTCATATGTCTCTGATTCCATAGAAAACCCTAGTTCAATGGGAGAGGAAATTAGGGTTTAGTGTAGGCAAAACAAGGGATTTGGGTAATTTATAGGAAGGAAGGGAAATAAGGGGGATAGGGGGCTTATAAATTATTAGAAAAAAATTTCGAGGTAGGGAGGGATGTTAGGAAGTAGGGGAAATTATAATTTCAAGGATTTATTGAGGGGAAGGGGTCCAAAATGGAAAAACACAGGCCTAGTCTAGAAAATGTTAAATTGTAGCGATAAGCTAGGGTTTGTGGAAAAATGATGACTTTGAGGGATAGGAGTGATGGGAAGTGTTTAGGAATGTATATTAAAAATAGGGAAAGGTGTAATAGCATCAGGATATAAATTTTTTTATTATTATTTAACCATGGAAATCAGGAAACCAAGAAAATTCCCTCAAAACCCTAGGAGAGGGAAATGAGCTTTCCAAGCATTTTGAGAGAAAAATATGGTAAACACAAAGCCACTTACTTGGAAATTGTTAGCCCCCTATAAATTTTTTGACAAGCAAAGTAAGGGGCTAAATTGTTTTTGGGCCTTCAAGGAATGCATCTCCCTTGAAGACACATCATCCTTGAAGCCTCCTGTGCCTTTGCCTTGGATAAACCCCCACTGCTATTCCTAGTTTAAAGGGCCTCACTGATTGTAAAAAGCTGTGCTCCAGAAAAGCCTACATTTCCCCTTGTATCCTTGCAGAAATGCCACATTTTAACCTTTGTTTTCCCCTTGTCAAACTCCCCTCCGATCCCCTAAATCCTCCCAAAATTCCCTTTACATCCTACACACACCCCTTGTTTGGCCCATTTTCTCCTTATTTCCTCTATCGTTACCTTTTCCCGGCCCCGAAAATGCATTAAAATGGGCCAAAAATCCATTTTCTACCCTATAATGGTCTTAGCCCCCTTCGGCTAGCCCCTAAAATCCATTTCAAATCTGTATCGGGGGCGCTGTGACCCGTCGATCTCTATAGATCGGACGGTCATCGCAATCTCCATAGCGCACGTGGCCCAACCCGTTCACCGCCTCGATCGCATCGCAGCCGTCTGTTAACCCGCTAGATCAACAGTCCGTATTTTACATGCCCTGGTGGTCCCCGCGCACTGTTCATAAACCATCAGTTTCCATCGCACGTCCTTTGAGAGGTGGGTTGTATTTTCCAATTGGCCAGCGATTCCACTCATCGCACAACGCATGGCAGCGACACTATTTCAAAACCGCCCCTCCATCGCGCGTTATCATTCAGCACATGACACGGAGTGATATGCATATCAGCCATTCGATCTGGGGCTCTCCATCCAATGGCGATCACACTGCGAAGTTGCGTGGAACTTAAAGCAAGGCGGCCGTACTCCTGGCCCACTGTCCATCGCCCTCTGATGCATTTTCAGTCGTCGATATCCTCCTGAGATTGGACGGTCCAGATTCATTCGCACGCCCGACGTTGACCCCGTACCGCCACGTCGCCCATTCCACATGTTATCGTCGCTTTTTCGTCCATCCCCCTTTATAATTCGTTCAAAGGTCAATTTTAATGTTTTATGTTAAAATTTTCCACCTCGCCGGCCTCCAGAGCATATTCCGCTGATCCACCGTGTTCTTCCATGAAATCCTCTGCATTCATCATGCCACGTCGCCATTCTTTGCAGTCATCCATGCCACCCTCCCCATGCATGTTTTTCTTAACGTTTTTTCATGTTTTGCAGGGTTACAGGCGGAGAAAAACCGTCATGATTCATATTCACTATTTTGGTGGCACAGTGTGCATAAGAAGCTAAATTCAGAGCCTGATTTTACAGAAAAATGTCCGGGAAGGTGTCTGCATCGTAAATTTCATCAAAGGACAGAGTTCAAACTTTTCAAACCCTCTCCGGTGCCATTAAAGCTCGAATTGCATAAACAAAGACAGTACGGGAGCAGCAGAGAGTTCAAGGCAAGAAATCGAAGATTTTTGAGTTTTTTCAGGGATTTTAGAAGGTAAAGGCACCGGTTCGAAGACATCATGGATTGCATGGAAGGTCCAGCATGCAGAAAACAATGCTATCAGGGTTTCAAATCAGTAGATGGTTTCTTCCTGAGCGAGGACACGGTACACATTATTGTTTCAGTCTACATTATGTCCAAGTGAAGTTCCCCCCCCCCCCCCCTACAGCAGTCCTATGCTATCAGAAGCATTTGTTGCATAGTATGGCAGATCTTAGTGTCATGATTCTACATTTTTTGTTTAATTCACCAGAAGTACTACAGAGTACTGCAGCCAAAGTACATCAGAGACATACCGGAGTAAATGGAAGCCTGGAGAAGACCACTCTTTCACCCAAAGAGTGCCATGGATAAATGCACAGAATTTAAACAGAATGGGCTTCGGCCCTCTTTCTTTTCTGAGTTTAATGCTTCATTTAGTGTTTCACCTACCTTCTCTACTCCACTTCAGCTATAAATTCATGAAGAAATTCATTGTAATGGTTGTTGATCAGTTATCAGAGAATTGCAAGCAGTTTCTTTTAAGAGATAGTCTCTGTGTAAAGTAGTAAGATAGGCTGAGGAAGATGATTTCAGACTGAGTATCCAGCTATTGGCAATGTTGTACTTGATTGGTATTGCTATTTAATATGACAAGCACATTTCTTTGGATCCTGATCTAAAGCTGCGGTGATGTTTTCCTACCTCTGTGTTTTATTTCATTTCATTTCATTTCTACTGGCTTGCATTAGAATATTGGCATAGGATTTACCCTTGTTAGGTACCCTATGTTTCTGCTCTCCTTGCCTTTAATGTTTTCTACTAAATGTGTTATCTAAGAATTTATTTCAGTTGATTTAACCAGTGTAGTGGATGTTATTGCCTGCTTGCTGATGTATGAATTAAATGAATCTGTTCTTAGATGTTATTGTTAGGATTTAGCTGGAAGATTTGGCAACACTGGGGATTAGAGTTAGCCCTGTCCACTAGGATCCTTGTACAACTAGTTGGCCTTTCTAAGATCCCTCAAGCTGGAGGCCGAAGCATTGAGAGTTCAAATTATCTCTCTGATCTCGGGTCTTTAACTTTGTGTTCTAAACCTTTATTGTTTCCTTCTCCCTTACCATTCCATACCACATTATCATCTTTAAGATCCAATGTTTTATATGACTAGCCCAATTGAAAGCCTGCCTATTGATTAGCAAGAAAATCATTTCCTGACTCCATTGCCCAATGGTCTTGAATGCTCCCTGGAATACTTCACCTCTGCCTAAATCCTCTTTTCTCATATTTGCCCTACATTGAACCCTTCTTTCCTGATAACCAGCAACCAAACAAACAATCAAACAAACAAACCTCGAGCCTTATAAATAGCCTAATATCTTAAACCTTTGACCTTCAAAGACATTACCTTTAACAATCTTAGAGAGATCCCTCTCTAGACCCAGGAGGGCTAGATCCTGAGGTCTGAAAGTGGTTTTATGTTGTCTCATCTTTTGGTCTTGACAATCTGGTCAAAACATGGGAACCCCAACAGAAATGATATTTTGGAACCTGAAATTGTTGAAGCAACCTTCTGCAATGATGATTTGGGTATCCTTGGGGAAACACAACTCCCTTTGGAAAAAGCACACACAAGAGGAAAACTTGTCTTTTGATGGTATGAAATGGGATTTGTGAGAGTGGGAGTGAGTTTTCTTAGTATAGAGATGTCTCTGGAATGTGGAATGAGAAATGAACTTGATTTTTATTTTTTTTGTAGCTTTGAAAATCAATTTTATCTTTTTGTGGTGTAGTGGACCCACCATGTACTTTCACATTTTGATTTGAACTAAAGCCTTAGAACTTAGTTGCATATAATCCATCATAATTAAGATAAAAACATTCTTTTTAAATGTTTTTTGAAAAACTTTGACTATTACTATTCCTTCAAAAGATGAATTTGATGGTGAAATGACCAATTTTCATGATTTTGACCGTATGAACTAATGATGACACAACATGGAAGAATGAGTTGAATGATGACCATGATGACTATGAGACTCTTTCAACAATGAATGACTTGACCATGGAGGTGAAAGGAGTAGTAATGATCTAAATACCCTAATCAGTGACCAAATTTTTGCATGATGACCTAATGGAATGACAAAAATTTCAGAATGGAACCCTAATATGATATGAAAAGAGATTTTTTGATCACTGGTTGCAGGATGAAAATACTGACATTAATAATAAGTATATGGGGATGCTCTCATCGAACGGTTACACATTATACAACGCTACTACGGACTGAGCTCCCATGTACCATCGTGTATATTTTGGGAGACCCCACTAGGTTGCAAACCTACCATAGATAACAGATTCGGCCGCCTTGTAGATGTGATACACCAAACACATCATTCAGAGAGATTGGTTTTCTTACGTCAAGTCCTTGGTTCGCCATGGTGTATATTGTAGTTCACAGATACTTGGTAATCTCGTTTTCCTAGATTACCCTATTTTGATGTTTTTTTTTTTAATTCTAAAATTTTCTGTCCATGAAAACATCCTACCTGTACTGTACTCATTTGCCTCATCATGGATTTTTAATTGAAAATTTTAATTGCTCAAAAATCATTCACCTTTCCTTTTCTTGATCTTGCCCAAAGGTCATCGTGGCTGAATCTTTGAATTCACCTCACTCATCTCCTGAAGGAACTCAAGGCCCCCATCCTGAGAATTCGTGTTTTCCACCTGGGCCTCTTGAAGCTTAGGGTTTTTAACTTGGAATTGTCCCAAGCATCCAACCGCTCTCTTCTCAACCATCGCTTGATGATTTGATTTCATCATCTGAGGATCTTGAGCCAAAAAGTCTTAAACCCACTGCATATTTTGTGGTCTTTCCTCCTAATCTGCTCTACAATATATTTGTAGTATCTCTTGAGCATCCATATAGTCCTTTCGATGATCTCAACGTTCATTTTTGTTCTTCTCCCATTGCACCTCGAACCACTATTCGGTAGTAGTTTCCACCACATATTGCATCGAATGCATATGATACTCCATTTCTGAGCACTCTTCAAAGTATTCCTATGGAAACTTCTACAACCCATACCCCAGAAGTCGAAGTCGAATCCATATTCCCTCCAAAATTATTTCCTTATGTTTCTGCTTCTTATGATTTAGGAAGTGGAACGAGTGTATCCTCTGGCCATGTTGCGTCTTCGCTTAAGCTCGGTTACACTTCTCTTGAAAACCTTGTCTCAAAAGATTCTGGGCCACGTCCCGTTTTCATCATCCTATCTAGACGTCTAGTGTTACTCTAACTTCTGGCTCATTTGTTTCAGATGTAGCCACAAATTCACAACCTTCCACTCTGTTTAGGGCCAAAAATGTTTGCCTACAACACTATGAGGGAGACCACCTGGTCCGGACCTTGAAGCAACTCCTTTTCGATTGAAATGGTGGTTCTAACTAGTTAAAATAGGTCCACTTACCTTCTCTCCATCTCCAATGGCTTAAAATATGAATTTTATCTACCAATGGAGAAGAGAGATCATATCAAACGTCTTGTTGATCAGGCAAGAACATGATCCTTAAGTTGATATGGGGCTCAGCCAAGCCACAACTAAAGTTTGTGTTTTTGAGGAGAGGACTTCTAGGAATGTATAATTAAATCTAAATGAAAAATTATTCTAAAAGGCAATCAAAAGGAAAATTATCCTAATCCTATCTCAATTAGGAAAATATAGATATAACCCAACCGAGAGCAAGATATTTAAATGATTGGGATTTAAATATGTTTGGCTTATAATGAATATCAAGCTAACGAAGTAGTTCAATTAACTAACATTATGAATGCCAAAACACATTCTATTTATATACCTCTTAACTAAGATAATCAAACAATGACATTTAGGAAGTAGTTCACTAAATGATATTGATTGTTAAATCAATAATTCTAATAATTAAACAATAATATAAGGAAATAGTTCACAGAATATCACTATTTTTAAAATCAATATTAAAAGACAAATTTATGAGTAAATAGTTACTCGGAAATCAGAATTCAACCCACAAGAGAAGAGATAAATAATAACATATAATTGAGACAAATTACTCATACTAAAAATAGTGTACAAATATGAATAAAATGGCACATTCTTGCTATCATAAAATGAAAATAGTATTTAAAAAAATATTATTATAAATACCAATTTATTGAATCCATTTCTTCGGCTCTGGTCTCCAACAGTCCTTTCCAATGCTTTGAACTTCTGGTTTTAAAACAAGAGTTGCGGTAGTGAAAGTTGTGCCCTTCATACATGATTCAGAATGAAAAGGAAAAATCCTCAATAATCTCTAGATCTGAGATTTTTCTCCTCTCACCTATAAATCTAAAATCATCATTACAATATTGCTTTCAATAATTCTAGAATTGCAGAGAAGAGAAGCTCATATTACCTTCTATATCCTGCTATTTATAATATTTACAAAAGAATTCTCAACAAGAAAGTTTGTTGAAGAATAAATATGACCCATCAATTTTCATTGGTTCCAAAGTCCATTCTTCTATTTCTGGATCATTCTCGTTGATTGAGGTCTTATTCTCCTAATCTCTTCAACTATTTTCCTCCAAAAGAAAATCAAAACAAAATTAAAATGAAAAAATAAAATCAAAATGCCAAATCTGGAATTAAAACATATACAATAAAAAATTAATTAAATAATTAATAAAAAGGAATCAAATATTTCTATTGATGTATGTGATTATCTAATTGGTCAAACAGAACATAGCTGAATGGATTTGCACTCAGAAGAAGTTGTGGGCAAATGAGAATGCAGAAAATTAAACTCAGAAAAATAATTTTACTAAAATTTAGGAGCTTGATCTTCTGCTGGATTTTAGACAAAATAAATGATTAAATTTTTAAATGAAACTACTTCATAAATATTCTCCATGATTTAATCTTTCTAACGAACAACTATGGACCTCATTTGGCAAAGTAAATTTCCATTTATGAGCTTCTAAAGTTGGTATATTAAAATTGCCAAAATTTTGGAAATTTTGTTGCCTAGGCTAAAAATCGAAATTTTTAATTAAAATATATTTCTAAATTAAATTAAAATTATTTATTAATTAATAATATTTTAATTGTAACTTATGTTATTAAAATTAATTAATTACATACTAATTAAAAACAAAATTTAATTAATTATATATTGGTTAAAAAATAATTAAAATTGAAATTATATTATATTATATTAAAAACAAACCTCATATCACAAAAATCTTAATAAGTGACTTTGATCCATTTGAATGGATCGTAAAAATACACGTAGGAGGCTATTTAGATGAGGGAGCTTTATTATACTCAAAATTAAACAAGTATCAGGGAATCATAAGATGGGTGTATATCGGAGGTTTTGAAAAAATGACTCGACACCCAAAAGTTTCGAGGTGGAGGGAGGATCCGATAAGTTAATCATATAAGGTTAGTATTCATATCGGATCCAAAGATAGAGTGATGTGTTAGAGAATCTTGTGATGTGGCTATAGCTCCGAGATTGAAACTTCTGATATAAAGCAACTAGTGGAATCATGAGATAACTATCATGTGCACTACTTGTTTTCTAATTAGGGCTTAAATCTTGATTGATTCTTGCTCTCGGGGACTATGTAAAAAAAAATATTTAAAAAATAAATTTATATTTACGATTTGAAAATTAATTATTTACAAAATAAATTAATTTATGAAATATATGTAATGTACAATTTATACATTTTTATAGGCCAAGGCCGTGAAAAATATTCAATTTTCAATTAGGCACCATTTACCGACCGAACAACCAAATGAGGCGAAACAAGTATCAATGGAAAGCTTGCTAAAAGTTAAATTCAATAAAACAATCAAAATATAAATTTGGCGAAAATAAAAAATGGAAAAATTTTAGGACAATTAGCTTAATGAAAATCATAAAAGGTATTTTAGCCAAAAAATAATGGAAAGGGTCCCCATTATTTAAAACAAATGAATAAAAAATGGGGGGTGTTTGGTTCCCCCTACAACACACTCAACCTACAGTTTATGTAGTCTGAATGTTCGTTACACTTGGATCATCTATTCCTTTGTCCTTATCTACCATCACTATTGCTCCTCCTTTAAATGGACAACCTACGGTTTCGTCTGTGCCTGGGGGGCAATCAAATCCCTTATACATAACCCCCCTTTCGAGTGGGGTAATTCTGAACTATAGAACTATATCGAGAGCGAGACAACCCATATCTACTCTTTGTGGAACTTTTTTTCGTCCCTAACAAGTTTTGTTGTGGGTACCTCTTTACAAATTCCTCACCCGTCTTCAACTCAAATTGTTTATTAGTAGCCCCAAATTTAGAAACATCATGTTCAACAACCATATATCCAGCAACCCTATGTTCAAAAACTGAATTTACAACATCAATATGTTTAATAACCGAATGAACAACATTAGTATGTTCAATAGTCGAACGCCCAACAATAGTATGTCCAACAACCCCAAAATCCATTGTTGGGTGTTGCGAATAATACACAGGTTGGTCCTAACCCTCCTTTTGGGCTAGCTCAAAATTACCCTCTTAAACCTAGTATTCAATGCCATCAATCCCAGCACAGGTAGTACCAACAACCCCAGCCAGGACCCTACATGCAACAAGGACCTTATTCCCAGCAAGGACCTAATCCTCAACAAGCGTTGCAGCAGGGGCCTTATCAACAGCCCCAACAGGGACCTTATGTTTAGCAATAGCTGCAACAAGGACCCTATCAGCAATTCTAGCCTCAACAAGGATCTTTTCAGCAAAAAATACACTTTCAACAACAATGGGGGAATATGGGTTTTATGGTCAAAATCAACCCCAATGCGGAAAGAACACCTATCAGTAAGGTTGGAACCCTCAAATGGGTATTCACCAGTGACATTTCACTCCTTATAATCCTCAGTTACCATTCCTTGCTACGTTGGAACTTTCGGATCTGTCAAGGCTTACGAATGACCCAATACAAAATATGTTGCATTGGCCTTCGGTTCTGACTAAAATTCCTGGGGATTGTCCAAAAATTGAAGTTAAATATGGAGAATACGCCCAATCTCATTTTATGACTTACTATTTATTGTGCTCTTCTAAATCTTAGGTCGACGATTCGGTTTTATTACGTCTTTTCTAGTGCACATTAATGGGCATCGCTACTAAGTGGTACATTGAACTACCCCACAGAATATTTCAAGATTTAAACTCGTTGGTTATGGTCTTTCTTACACATTTCCAGTTACCTGTTCGATATGAAACCGACACTCACCTCTTAATATATTTGGAGCAACCAACTGCTACCCATATCTCTGATCAGATTCATGAATAGAGGCACAGGCGAGGTCTGATCAAGTTTGAAATTCCTGATCAACTATTGACTGAATGGTTTACTAAATCATTCATCCCTCAAATTTCCAAATATATTGTTATGGGTGGTTGCATAGCTGAGGAACAAACTATCGCTCATGCTCAGTATCTAAATCTTGTTTATTTCCATTCTGGGACACTATACAATCTTTTTCCAAATTCCCCGCAATCTTCATTGGACCCGTCATCTTCGAAATCTACTGATATGCCACCATTTAATGGTGCTATTGGGTCAGTGGCTCAAAATGATAATAGTAATCTGAAAGCTTCTTCGAAGCCTAAGTCTACTTCGACCACTACACCTTCCACTCCTTGTTGGGTGTGGAGCCTGATTTCATCCTAATTTAGAGATCTTTGTTTCAGTCAAATGTATACCCCAGGAAGAATGTACACCCCTCCATGTGGGGGGAACTCGTAAACCCCTTGGGGGTTTGGGGGCAGTGTCCCCGAAGCTAAAAATAGATGTAAAATTTCCTTGTAAAATATTGTAATTTCATAGTCAATCTAGGTCGTTCATTAGGCAGATGATTTGACGGTAGAAGTTATGTTTAATTTGGGATTTTTTTTCCCTAGAATGAAACCCCTTTGTTGTATGAGGGAATTGTACTGCGGCTGTGTGTTGAGAGTGTATTCTGAGTGAGAAAGAGAAAGGGGAATTGTGTGAGAGTATAAAATATTACATCGAATCTGATGAAGTCTTCCTTTTTATGGATAACATAAAGGAAGGATTGGTTGTTTCTCCATGGACATAGCCCAAGTTGGGTGAACCACATATATCCGTGTCTCTCTTGAATTATATTTTTTCTGTGTTTGTATTTTTGTATATTTGTATGTGTTCCATTGCTCTATAATATATAATTTTCTAAAACTATGGCGAATGATTCTAAAATCCTGGTAAAACCTTTGAGGTTAATGTCGTTCAGTCTGTTGTGGCAGATAAATACTCAAAAGGTAAGAAAAGGGGAAAAGACAAAACCAAATATGATACCCCTAAACATGATTCCTCTAAGTCATTTGCTGAAGATGCATCTAATTGTAAGCCAAAATATCCTTGATTAATATGTGATGATGACCATTACACCAAGGATTTTCCTCATCGTGCTGAGTTTAGTCGTATTATAAAAGGCACATCGGGAACACCATTTGTTTTGAAAGAGCTGTTTCCATCTCAGCAGATGCAAATGGTAGACCAACCTCAATCTTCTGCATTAGGAAGTTCTCAAGTTTTCATGGTTGGTAAAAAACCCGTCTCTGTTACCACTTGATCAAAATAATATCTGAATCCTACTAGATCTGTGGTGGAAAAATATGCCTCTGATGCACCCTCTTCTTCCACCCCGCCTAGTTCTGGTCCTCTTCATATTGAACGACCTAGTAATGATTCCATTATCTGACCACCCCCCAAAGGTGTTCTCTGGAAATCCTCGTATAATCCGAACATGCGAGTTACTCAACATTATAATATTATGGAAGATTTAGCTCAAACTCCTTCAACGATGTCGACTTTGGAAGTCCTTCAATCTTGCCCATCGCAAAGGAAGGAATTGTTATCCGCTATAGGAGGAATTTCTAGTATTCCCAAATAGGAAAATCAAGAATATAGCACATAAACATGGAAAATAGCAGTGAATACATCAATACACCAATATATGAGACAAATGTATAGCCATATTATTAAACATATCAATAATACTAGGCACAAGATCTTTAGGATCAAGTCACTCAAGCAATACAATACAAGCCTCCTCTAAGCAAATATGTCAATACATGAGAAATACACTACTATACAAATGCCATGAGCCATGATAGCATAGTTTTAGGGCATAAAATGCTACAGGAAATATGTAACAATATGTATTTGTTGTTATATAGCTCAAATGGTGCTAGGGATAGAGATCTGTGCTCCCAAGCACTTTTCCAAGACAACCCATAAAGGGTTTCCAAAATACCCAAAAGTGTGAAATGTCGGAATGCAACCCTAGGGATGAATTGCATTTGCAAATGAATAACTGGATGGAGGTGGCTGAAACTGGTATATAAATGAATATTTCTCCTCCAATAGAGCCTTTCAATTAAAGGTTGATCCCTTCACTAAAAAGAAAACACCCCAAATGAGGCACTGAAACCCCCACTGCAAATACTCAATAAAATAATGCAGTCCTTGAGGGAAATTGCACTGTAGGAGGTGGAAATAGGTTGTCTTGGTGAAAAAGTATGAAATACAGCTTTTGGACCTTCCTTGGTGGCCTCCCAATGGAAAGGATGCTTTCTCCATTGAAAACTATCTCAGAAATTGGCCCTATCAATCCTCCACTACAACACCCTGCAACACAACACAACTCTGAACAAAAATTGCACTGCAGCTGAAGACTGAAGCTTGTATTGATGCCAGAATGTGGGCTCTGCATCTCAATAATCTCTTCTGAGTAGGCACTCGAAGCCCCTCGAGGATGAGTGTGGGAATCCTACTCGGGAACACCCTTGTACTAAACATTACATCAGATCTTGCTAAATAGCAAAAGCATGCATAGAAATTTCACCTGACAAATCCAGATATAAAAAGATCAAAATCAATAATCATATAACATGCCTTCTATGGATGGCTTGCCCTTCCTTATATGCTTTGTGAGCCTTCTCACCTTGGGTCCCACTCATTAAATACACTATTCTCATGGAGACTATCTCCCATTAACACTACGTTGTCTCCCATTAATGAACCACTCTCTCCATACCAACGCTATTGATTTGGTCAACATTGACCTTGTCCACATGTTTTTGCCCCTGTTCACACATGGAGGTGCTTTATCCAGCTATCAAGATGATCCATTTTCACATTAAGAGGGATTTTATTCCTACTAAAGATATTTATGGGTCTCCCTACCCACTTATTCATCTATCTAAATGATACAAGCAAACATTAATATTCCAATTAGCTGCATGCTAATTTAGGAATATTACAGTCCTCCCCTCCCAAATGTTGCTTTTCCTCAAGAAACTACAACTATAGAACTGAAGAGCCTCCTCTCCTCATCCTGTAGCATCCTCATATGATAAGCTTTTCCAATGAACAAGATGCTTTCTCATCAATATGTCTCCAAGTTGCTCCTCCCAAGTGTATAAGCTAGCCCTTGGTGACAAATCAAAATGGATCTCATCATGAAGTAGTGGGATATCCATGGAGGCAACTATATGTTGTCTAGATTCCTTCTTGAGGCATGGAATCTGAAATATATTGGGAACCATCATTCCCATGTGAAGCTCCCATCTCCAAGCTATCATCCACACAAAATGAGTCACCCTCCAAGATGGTAACTCATGGAGAAACTCATCCACCTGAGGCTCCTGCAATGTAGGTGGGCTGCATAGCTGATCTTGATAGACCAAATTGTCTATCCCCCGCTATCTCTCTCTCCACTTATGATAAGTGTAGAGTGGCTGTTGATTTTGGGCTGCAATAATTTTGCCTTCAAGAGGCAAGAAGAAAACTACATCCTCAAAGATCCTCTCTCTAGTGTCATAAATCAAGCTTGCCCAAACCATCCCATATACAATGAATAGGATATCATCATAATATGGCATCCAACTAAGAAATATATTGAAGGTTTTATGTAGTTCTGGAAGGTACCAACAGTTTCCCAAGTGGTCACAGCATAGTTTTTCTAACTACTGCTTCAAAACATAATATGGAAAGTTGTCTTCCAACAATTTTCTAGTTGTGCATGTTATTTCATCTACTAGAAAATAGTAAATGGAATTATGTATCAATTGAGCATACAAAGAACAACACAACACTTGCCAAAGCCATACAATAAATGGGTATCTCCATCATAGATGTTGATCTTAGAAAGACCATGAAGCCCAAATAAAAAATTGCCCTTTTGTGGAGCAATGCATTGTATATAAATGGCAAGAGAATGAAAATATTGTGTTAGATGATCAGTAAGTGAAAAAATACAACCCTTACCATGTACTAAGAGTAAGCTGATAATGAGATCCATGGATGATCTCTCCATAGTGGTCTGATATGTCTCCATGAGACCCTTGTGAATGGAAAGGAAGGAACCATGTGCTGCATACAAAGTCTTCTTCTTATGCTTGGAGATCCAAGTCAAGAAAATAATATCATGGTAATAGATGTCTCCATCCACTATTCCATCAATCTCATCTCCCACTTTTCCATCAAGTGCATCATATGTGAAGTGATCCTGGGAACACTCCATCAACAAACCCAAGCTCCCAAGTGGCAGCGACGTTGGCCTTTGAAATAAGGCTCCTGTCATCATCCTTTGACATGAAAAATGCCAAAGTCATCTATAATAATGATGCTATATATGGGAGATTCCTTCCAAAGAGGAAGTGCCTCCTGATCCTCCAAAGCTAAGGAGTAGCCCATTTGCACCATGATTGTGCCACCATCTACTCCTGCAACATCATGCAAAGTATGGCGGGAAATCAGCCCATACTCTCCCAAGGGTGTCCAAAGCAATAACAACTCTTGTTTCCTCATCTCCTCATCATATAAGTCATGTAGTAACAACATGATGATTGAATTGTAGAATTACCCATACAACCAAATACTTTTCTACCATAACATAGGGGTTCCATGCAAAGACCCAACCCAAAACATTCCCTTTGAGATAGGATATGTCACCTGATGGCCAAACTCTTTCAAGAGTAGCCAGCACAACCATACCTCCTTCTGCCTTGTGTCATAGATTTGCAAGTGGCTCACCATCCTCACGGTGTCTCCTTCCATGCTCAAAATTGGTATCCCTCCAATGGAGAATACCATCCTCCCAAAGAATATTACTACTTTTTCACTTCATGGGATGTTGAATTACAATTCCTTGGAGATCTCCAAATTAAGGCCACTCATCAATGACCAATTTGACCCCATAAGGATCCAAATATGATATAGGAAAAAACTCATCATTGAGCTATGAAGTGCTCATCAAGAAGGATCTATCATAATAATGAGAGGTGTCATCCATAATAAGATGTCTTCCATCAATAATATACCTATCCAATGTCACACAAGTATAATGGTCATCATAATGTCCCAATAATAGTTGGGCCCCCAACTCATCACTGCTGCTCAATGACAACGTTGTTGATCTCCATGATGGTGCATTTTTTGTCTGATGATCATGCTCAATGTTGAACATATAGTTATGCATTGGATTATTTAGGACAATACTCATCCTATCCTCAAAAATATACACTCGAACCCTAAGAGTTGTGTGCAGATCAACAATGACATACTAGGATGAATGTATATCTCCTCCTTGATAGTTTGCTGCACCAAATCAGCAGTGTGTTTTGATCCTAGGTCATGCAATGGCATGTCCCCACAACCTTCTATATGATGTGCTGAAATAATAGAAAGTGGAAACATTTGCATACCTCAGTTTTTCTTGGGAACATCTTGTACTGCTATAAGGGTTCCTACCACCAGTGTGATGACTTCCCCAGCTATTGCTGATAATGGTTGCTCCTCTATGGCTACACTAGCGATGGTATAAGTCTCCTCCTCCTCATGCATCTCCTGAATAATGTATGGGACTATAAATTTCAAGAGATCAAAACCACTTTGCAAGGGTGAAAGTGTTCCTTCTCCTGATGCAAGTACTCTTGCAGCAAGTGGTGGTGGAAGTTTCTTTTCCTCTAATTTATTCTTGTCAAACTTCTAGATCAACCTTTGAGTAAAATCGGCATAAGTGTTCACTTTGGCATGAATCAAATGGATGAACCACCAAATGTTTTCTTCACCCTCGAGGTGTAACGCTACAATCTCAACAACTTCTCTTTCTACTACATGATGTAGCAGGAAGAATGCATCTAAATTTCTCCTCCAAGCCCTTGTTGTGCATGTAGATGACCCATCAAAAGTATACAATAGGAATCTATTGTGTTTTCTTCTTCTATTATTGCAAGTTCTTCTTTCTTCTTTAATCTGAATAAACTGTTGGAGAGTTAGATTCTCCTTGAAAGCTCTTGATTGAGACTTATATTCTGCAAGATACGCACTTAGAATCTCATGATCTAAGTTCCCTCCACCTCCATGTCTTTCTCCTTCCTCTTCAAAGAAAGTAGAAATAGTGTATTGCTTTGGAGCTCTATTCAATACTGATTTTCTCTTTTGCTAATAGGAAGTGCATGGACCTTCCTCATCTTGAAACCCTATTTTTTTTTCATTTCATTTCTCCATTCTCCTTTGCTTGACCTCCTTGGTGAGGTCCCTCGTAGATCTGAAAATAGACGAGATAAAACTCATTCCTTCCATCATTATGATCTCTTTCTCCTTCTTCTTACTCTCCTCATAGCATAATGACTGAGATCCACAAACTGAGACAAGATTATGCTATGATACCATTATAGTATTCTCAAATAGGAAAAGCAGTAATATAGCACATAAACATGGAAAATAGCAGTGAATACATCAATACACCAATATATGAGGCAAATGTACAACCACATTATTAAACATATCAGCAATAATAGGCACAATATCTTGAGGATCAAGTCACTCAAGCAATACAATACAAGCCTCCTCTAAGAAAATATGTCAATACATAAGAAATACACTACTATACAAATGCCATGAGCCATGACAGCGTAGTTTTAAGGCACAAAATACTATAGGAAAGATGTAACAATATGTATATTTTTTTATATAGCTCAAATGGTGCTAGGGATAGATATCTATGCTCCCAAGCACTTTTCCAAGACAACCCAGAAAGGGTTTCTGGAAATACCCAAAAGTGAAAAATGTAAAAATGCAGCCCTAGGGCTGAATTGTAACTGCAACTGAATAACTAGATGGAGGTGGCTGAAACTGATATCTAAATGAATATGTCTCCTCCAATATATCCTTTCAATTAAAGGATGATCCCTTCACTGAAAAGAAAACACCCCAAATGAGGCACTGAAACCCCCACTGCAAATACTCAATAAAATAATGCAGTCCTTGAGGGAAACTATGTTGTAGGAGGTGGAAATGGGTTGACTTGGTTCCAAATTATGAGATATAGCTCCTGGACCTTCCTTGCTAGCCTCCGAATGAAAAGGATGCTTTCTCCACTGAAAACTAGCTCAGAAATTTTCCCTATCAATCCGCCACTACAACACCCTGCAACACAACACAACTCTCAATAGAAACTGTGATGTAGCTAAAGACTGAAGCTTGGACTGATGCCAGAATGTGGGCTACGCAGCTCAATAATCTCTCCTGAGTAGGCATTTGAATTCCCTTGAGGATGAGTGTGGGATTCTCGCTTAGGAACACCCTTGTACTAAACATTACAGCAAACCCTGCTAAACAACAAAAACATGCATAGAATTGTCACCTAACAAATATAGATCTAAAAAGATCAAAATAAAAAATCATCTAACATGCCTTCTATGGGTACCTTTCCCTTCCTTATATTCTTTGTGAGCCTTTTGAACTTAGGTCCCACTCATTAAAGACACTACTCTCATGGAGACTATCTCCCATTAACATTGCGTTGTGTCCCATTAATGAACCACTCTCTCCATACCAGCGATGTTGATTTGGTCAACATTGACCTTTTCCACATGGTTTTTCCCCTGTTCACACATGGAGGTGCTTTATCAAGCTAACAAGACGATCCCTTTTCACATTAAGAGGGATTTTATTCCTACTAAAGAGATTTATGGGTCTCCCTACCCACTTATTCATCTATCTAAATGATAAAAGAAAAAATTAATATTCCAATTAGTTGCATGCTAATTTAGGAATATTACAGAATTGACCCTTTGGATTCGAATTTAATTACTTTTGACCTTGAAAATCACATTCCTCGTCTCCCATCACAAATTCCTTTTCTATACAAGTTCTTGTGATGGTTAAGACTATTCATAGGATTTTCATTGATGAACATGCCTCTACCTGCATCATGTATGTTGTGTGTTGGAAAGACATAGGATATCCTCCATTAAGTCAGTATCCTAATACGGTGGGAGCTTTCAATGGTAGAGGTCCTCGTCCATATGGTATTCTTAAATCTCTACCAATCTAGTTGGAGGGAAAAATGGTGGATATGGAAGTAGAAGTTGTTGCTGCAAATCTCAAATATAATATTCTACTTGGTCTTCGTTGGACCCATACAATGGTTTGCTTGATCTCTACTCTTTTCCATGTTCTTCGTTTTCACCATTAGGGGAAAATTGTTACGGTTGATCAACTTTCCTTTTTCTCTCTTGATTCTTCAATTGTAAATGTTTTGTATGTTGGGAATACCATTGTTCCTTATGAGAGTGTCAGAGCATGCCTCTTTAAAGAATCATCATTGATGGGAATATTCTCCCTTCCATCTCCAAATTTTGCTTTAGTTAACATGATTTCATCTGGTCACGACCCTTAAATCATTCCCAACCCTGAACAAATTTATAGTTTTGGTGACATTATGTCGCTTATCCCAGTCGAACAAATGTATCAAAGCATCCTTTTGGCTTCTGTGGTTGCATTTGATTCCAAGGATAAATTGGTTTCGTCTCTAGAAATGTACTCACAATCTCCCTGGTTTGGTTCATGGGATTCAAATGTTCCTTTGAAGGAGACATTTCTGACTGATGAGAGTATATTGAAAGTTATGTCTCTTGAGGAAACTCCATGGGATGATAACCACCATCGTTCTTTGTTTCTCTCAAGCCTTGGTGGAACTGCTACCTATCTAGAAACTCGTGTTTCCCTTGAATCGATTGGTCAAATTTAGAATCTCATCTTGTTTCATGAGGTCATTTCTGAAGAAAACATGGGAAATATTCCGACTACCATTCTGATCGACATATCTGTCAAACCAAATATTGTCGACAATATTCAAATTGGGGCTTCTTCTTCTCCTATGAAGATCGATATTTACACTTCCATGTTTAAATAATTCAGCGATGTCTTTTCTTGGTCATATGAAGAAATTCTTGGCATTGACCCTAGTATCGTGGTGTACAAAATCCCTACCTATCCAGATGTGAAACCTTTTCATCAATGTCTCCATTCGGCGCACCCAAGAAAGGTAGCTAGAATTCATGTTTCTAATATACCATTGAAACAATTATCAAATCTGGATTCATATACCCTATACCATTGAAAGAATGGCTTTTTAATGTCGATCTTGTTACCAAAGAACATGAAACTATTCGTTTTTGTGTTGATTATCATGATATCAACTGAGCTTGTTTAAAGGTAATTACCCCACTCTTTTTATTGACCAGATAATTGATGAATGTGTTGGGAGTGAGATTTTTTCCTTTATGGAAGGTTTTTCTGGTTGTTGTGGCTCATTTGCATTTACCTTTGAAACATTTTTCAAAACACCAAAAAAACATATATGATAGAAAATGTAAATTTTGTGTGTCATAGAAGAATTTTGATTTATATATTGGTCCATTAACATTACGTGATGAGATGTGAAGGTGGGTCGAGTTGGGCTCATTCACGTGTAGAAAAGTTCAAGAGTCGAATCGATGGGCACGCTCAGAACATTGGACATTGAATAGGGTCGAGTTTGGATCTTTTGCAAGCTCAGGATGGAGCAGCACAACAGAACACCAAATAAGCTCAGGAGGGTTACACTGTGGAGCAAATAAAATAATTTCCCAAAGGCGGAGAAAGGGTGCATTTCCATTAAACACTTAAGAGTTTTCAAGGAGGTGCAAAGGGAAAAATGGATGGTTGAGATCAAAACGTAGAACTGGAGTGAAGAGATAGACAATAGAGATTAAATCGAAAACTGCAAATCGCAAGTTTCAAAGGATAGGCATGAGAGGTAAGTGATAAGCCGTCGAAGTGCAATGTGCGATGCCTGGTGGGACTCGATCGCATAGTGCACATCGTAGGTTTTAAAAGATAAGTGCTAAGGAAAAGGTTAAATTCATTGAAATAAGAAGTTCAAAGTGGCAAGTTGATGTGGAATACGATGTGGCCATGGCTCACATACCGCACAATGCAAGTTTTAAAAGTTAAGGGTGAAGGGTAAGTGTTATAATCATCGAAGTGCAATGTGTGATCCGGTGGGGCATGAACACAAATCATGAATCACAAGTTTTAAAGGATCACCATGGGAGGCAAGTGATAAGGTCACCGAAGTGTGATGTGTGATGCCAGATGGGACTCGATCGCATAGCACACATCGCAAATTTTAAAAGATAAATTCTAAGGAAAATTTAAAGACAATGAAATGCAAAGTGCGATGTTGGCACGGACGTGATGTGGTTCCAAGATGAAATCTAAAGTATTTCAAGTCCAGGCTTATGTAGTCATGTGCCATTTTATGAATAAATTGGCAGAATGCAGTAGAAAAACTCGGGTAAGTGACCCGACATAGATCAAAGGAGAAGAGGTAGAGTCAGGTAGCAGGTGATATGATTGACAGTGTTTGAAGCACATGGGCATAGGAAGAGTGTATAGCCACCCTGTTGGGAGAATGATAGCTGGGTCAAGTCAGGCACTGAGGCGTTGTTAAAAAGTTGTGGAGCCATTGCATCGTGACCAGAAAGGACACCTCGGTACTTCGGGCAGACGCATCAACAACATTAGATTTAGAAAAACAAACAATATTTCTAGCTTTAATTTATTTTCTCAAGTATGATTGCAGAAGTAATCTTAACAGTTTAGGTAGTCGAATAGTTTCAATAATTTGAGGAGTTATGAACCACTGTGATGTATTTAAATAGATAGAAATAAAGAAAATGGATTTTTAGTTTTGGACCTTTGGAGGATTGTTAATTTGGTACTGAATTTTCTAAGAAATAAATGAAAGAAGATCAAGTTTCCTACAGTTTTTGATGTTGATATGTCTTTCCAGTTTAGCTCTGTGTTTATTCCTCTTTGAATGAAGTGAATTAATGTAGCAGCCACTCTCTTAATTACATCTATGATTAAGAGTTAAACAACCTTAATTTGCGCTCCTTCACCTCATCTCTTCTTTCTTCACAAAATCCTAATGAAACTTTAAAGTAATAGATTCTGTGTTTGCAACATATTATTTCGAGTTTCCTCTCTCTCCATGAATTCCCTCTTAAACTTAAAAGTGATATATTATGTTTCTCAGCATATCACTTCAATTTTCCTTGACAGTTCTTCTTTTCATTTCATTCAAATAACAATAGTTTATGGCATTGTGAAGGCTTTCATTATATCGGACTATTGAGTGTATTAAATAATTAGATTCCAAAGGTGTTAAGCAGAGGCCATTTGATATTATAATTGTGACATACATTTACAAAATTTCTTGAGCACTGATTCCTTACCACAACCAAGGGATTGTTTCTTGAGATACAACATTTTCTGGCGCTATTTCCGGGGACGAAGAACGAAGTTTATTTTCCCTGGGTTTTTCACATTATTTCCTCTGATTGTTCAGTGAGGAGGAAATATTCGGTTGTTTTTGTTATTTTCAAAATTCTATCTTTCAAAAGGCCTCACACGAGGTTAGATACCTCACAACAGATAGTCCCTACTTTTCCAGATCCAGAAATATTGGTTTCTAAAAAGGCTAAGAAACCCAAAACTATTTCAATACCTAATCCTACATTGCCTGCTCCTAGTAGTAGTTCTCATAACCTTTTTTTTGAAGATATTTCCAAGGAACTCCCTTTCTGGGAACAAGATACTCATTCCATGCCCATTTATTTTCAAGAACCTCCGTTAGAAGAGCATTCTTTCGAGTTTGTTTCTTTTACCTCCACTCAAGCTCAGCCAAATATAGTTGTTGGTCCCTTTGCTATTGTCCATCAGCCCACCCCCATATCATTTTTTCCTCCACCTTCATTCACTTTCATAGTAGGTTCATCAACCTCAACCACCCAAGGAGAAATTAACCAAGTTGTTAATATGGCAACACCAGATTTCTTAAATGGATAGATATGCACCACTAAATCTTCCACAACCAATGAATTTCATGCCTCAAGAATACCTCAAACTACTTCCTCATTTCACTGGATAAGATAAAGTAACTACAGAACAACATTGACCCTTGTTTTGCACATTTGCTGAGAATTTAAATGTAGAACGTCATGATGTTGTGATGAGACTATTTGTGCAACCTTTAAGAGGAGAGGCTATGAAATGGTTCAAAGTATTACCAAATGATTCCATAAATGATTGAGAAGAGTTAGAAACTCAATTCACTCAGAGATGGGAAGAGAAGAGAGATCATGGCTACTCATTGACAGAGTTTAATGCAATTAAAATAAATCCTAATGAAAACATTTCTGAGTTTGTAAAAATATTCAATAAATTGTACAATAATTTAACTATAGAGATGAAGCCCACCCTGTAGGAGAAAAGCTAGTTTTTGCTCGGGCTTTTGAAGTTGATTTTAGCTTTACATTGAGAGAGAGAAGATCCCTTTCTCTTGAGTAGATAGAGACAGATGCTTTAGAGATTGAAGCTAATATTACTGCAGCTGAAAAGGCAAAAAAGAAACAACCAGTCCAAGAGAAGGGGAAGGAAAAAGAAGAATCATCACAAGATATAAGAATTTAAGATATGACAAAGGTGATAAAAAATATGACAAATAAGCTAGCTAAGATGGAATTGGAAAATTAAAACTCCCAAATACAAGTACAAAAAAACTGAGGGGGGTTTAACCCTCAATTCAGAAGACATCCGCTGCAAATATTGCAGAGGGAAAGAAGAGATCAACACCAGGTTCAAGCTCCATTGTATATAGCAGTAGCACCCAGAGAGCTAGCAGAAGATGACCAAAGAGAGGTCGAGGATCAGGTATTTGCTATGTATGCAATAGAAGAGGATGAAGAAGAATATTGCGAGGGAGAATATGTTGAAGCTGAAGTTTATTTTGATCAATACGAAATGGATGAATACTGTAGGCAATTCATAGATTTCATGCAAGTTGAGTTACATAAAAAGTATGATTTGAGGTCTAGAAAGAGAGCTAGAGTGAAAAGGTGAGCAAAAAGGTTCCATTCCTCCTCCAATGGCTACTCCACTAAAAAAGGACCTTACGAAATAGGCCAGTAATACGAAAGAACCTGTAAATTCACTTAATAGAACAAATGTGCAGTAGGGTGAATCTTCCCAGAACAAATCAGTTGACACTAATATCTTGGAGAGATTTGCTTCCGTACTCGAACAAGCAGCAAATTCTAGAAAGAGTGAAGAAGAACCTGAAAAGAAAATTAAGCAAACTCATGTTTTCAATTTGACAAAAGAGTTGGAGAAGGTCAAAATTCACGTGCCTCTCTTAGAATTAGCCAAAATACCAGCTTACAAGAAAGAAATTTTAGAAATTATTAATCTCAAACATGTGGAAGACATAAGTGACACAATGAAATTACAATAAGAAAATCCAGTGGTCACTTTTGGTCCTCATGTATAATAAATAGATCCCTCTGTTCCACCCTTCTATATTTCTCTATTGCTTCATGATTATACTCTAGATAATTGCATGCTGGACTCAAGAGCATCCCATAATCTCATGCCATATTCTGTTATGAAGGAAATTAACTTGCAGATTACCAAAAATTATAGGGATATATATTAATTTGATTCTAAAAGGGTGAAATGTGTTGGTTTAATTAAATATGTATTAGTTTCATTAGCACAAATCCCAGCAAAGAGTATAGTCATGGATGTAGTGGTTGTTGACATCTTAGCCAGGTTTGGAATGCTCCTGCCAAGATCTTGGGGAGAAAAGTTGGGAGGTGTACTAAATTAGATTTCACTTATGCTATCATTCCAGTTTTTAATGGGGAATAAAGGAGGTTTTACAGGGAAACAAGGTTATTGAAGACTACCTCCAAGAAATATGCAGGAAATTCCCCCATTTATAGTCAAGAAACAGAAGACCTTTCTTGTTTCATGTTGCATGAAGATGCAGAATTTGTTGAAGACACAGGGAAGCAACTCTCTTCAGCAATTGTCAATAATTAGTTGCACTCAAGGAATATTTGGAAGTGCTACTTTGATGGTGCCTACTCTAAGGAGGGCGCAGGTGCTGGATTCTTATTGATATCACCAAAAGGTAACCTCATGCCTTTCTCTTTTAAACTAGAATTTGATTAAACAAACAATGTGGCTGAGTATGAGGCCTTAATATCAAGCCTTCAAGTTGTTAAACAGATGGGAGTTCAATGTATTTCAATTTTTGGTGACTTTGAATTGATAATAAGGAAGATTAAAATCGTTGTCAAACCAAGCATCTGAGATTGAGATCATATAGGAATGAAGTGTGGGATCTAGTAGAAAAATATTTTGAAGCATTCAATCTTCAGTATATTTCGAGGGAGGAGAATAGATTGGTCGATTCTTTAGTAGTTTCATCTAGCACCTTCAAACCTCCAATAAATCCAAGGTTAAGGTATGACATTGAAGTTAGGCATAGACCTTCTATCCCTGATAATGTGAAACATTGGCAGGTGTTTGATGATGATGAACAGATAATTCATTTCCTAACCATGATTGGAAACTTTGAAGACACTGAGATAGACCAAGACGAAGAACAAACAGAGCAGAAATCATAAATAAGAAACCTTAAGTATTCAATAGGTGAACATAAGATTATCCAATTGAAATATAATGTGCTCCCCAAAGGGTTAGTTCCCCATGAAATATTATTCGATGCCAATGATGTTGATGTTGATACAAAGAAAATACATGAAGAAGAAGAGATGGAATATTGTAATTTGGGAACTCAAAAGGAACAAAAAATAGTAAAATTGTTCAAAGGTGTTCCCAAAAACTACAAAGAAAGATACATTGATATTTTTAAGAAATATATGGATGTGTTTTCCTAGTCGTATGAAGACCTAAAAATATATGATAAAAGAATTATTCAACATAAGATTCCATTGAAGGAAGGAATCAAACCACACAAACAGAAGCTCAGACAAATCAATCCATTGTTGTTAGCTCCAATCGAAAAAGAAGTCAAGAAACTGTTGGAGGCGAAAATTATAGTCCCTCTTAGATATTTAGACTAGGTTTCTAATCTGGTCCCTATAAGAAAGAAGAATGGAGAGATAAGACTGTGTGTAGAATTCAGGAACTTGAACCGAGCATCTCTAAAAGATAATTATTCTTTGCTGAAAATGGATTATGTCTTACAGAAGGTGACAGGAGCTCACATGTTGTCTATGGTTGACGAATTTTCTAGGTATAATCAAGTAGCAATAGAAAAAGAAGATCAGAAGAAGATTTCTTTCACTACGTCGTGGGGCACCTTAATGTATGGAAGGATGCCATTTTTCCTTATGAACGTAGGTATAAAATTTCAGAGGGCCATGGACATAACCTTCGTTGGTGACAGGTTTGTAGTTATATATTTGGATGATGTAACTTTGCAAAAAACTTTTCAAAAGTGTAGAAAGTTTGGTCTGCCATTAAATCCCAAGAATATTAATTTGCCTTAGAAGAAGGTAAATTATTGGGTCACATAGATTCTAAACAAGGATTAAAGTTTGACCCAGCAAGGGTGGAATCTATTCAGACTATTCCTTTACCCAGAAGAAAGAAGGATATCGAGAGATTCCTGGGAAAGATAAACTTTCTGAGGAGATTTGTGCAGAATTAAGCTAAGATCGTGAGAAGCATAACATATATGTTGAAGAAAAATGCAGAAGTGAAATGGGATAACGAAGCAAAAAATGCATTTTCTAGAATAAGGAAGCACAGCAGGAAGCCCCAGTTTTGATTAGCCAAGAATATAAAAAAATATTTTTTCAGATTTTCTCATTTGCGTCCCCCACTACTATTGCTATTGTGTTGTTGCAGAAAAATGAAGACAATAAGGAGCAACTAGTTGCATTTTTCAGCAAATTTCTTAGAGATGTTGAGCTCAAATACAATATTCTAGAGAAACAAGTATATGATTTCAAAGCACTGAAATCCTTCAGGACTTATGTGTTGCAATCCCAAATAACTACTTATGTTCCTAATTATGCTATGAAGGGCGTGTTGGTCCAAAGTGATGTTGAAGGAAAAAGGGAGAAGTGGATAGAAAAAATCGAAGAGTATGATTTGGACATAAAACCCACCAAGCTGGTCAAAGGACAGGGTTTAGCGAAGTTGTTGACAGAGACAATTTTTCAAGCCTTGGGAATTAATCTGTTGGCACCAGTGGATGGAGTTGTAAATAAAGAGGGTCAAAGCAAGTTCAAAACAAGTATCCAATACAAATTTTTGTGCTCTGATTGTTATAAATATATTGTGCATTACCTGTGTTTCTTTTCCAGTCCAAATTCACTGAATAGAACAAAATACAGAGCTCTCAAGCTCAAGTCTTAGCCATATGTTATCGTAGAAGCAAAGATATACTCGAAAGATTCTGCTGGTATTTTTATTTCATGTTTGATCGAAGGAGAATCTATTGAAGCCACCAAACAATATAATGAAATTCTGTGTGGGGGACATTATAGCTAGAAGGTCACTGCTCATAAATTCTTAAGTTAGGCTTCTATTGGCCAACCCAGTTTGCAGATGTTTATATATTGTTCAAAAGTTTTCATAAGTGTTAGTTGTTTTCTGAAAAGAAAAAACTTGCTCCATTACCTCTCATCCCAGTGTTTATTGAAGAGTCTTTCAGACAATGGGGATTGGATTTTATTGGAGAGATCAATAGGCCATAAAGAGGACAGTTCAAGTGGATTCTGATTGCCACTTATTATTTTACAAAATGTGTTTAAGAAATACCCACTAAGAAGGCGAATGACCAAGTGGTGATGAAGTTTCTCGAGGAAAACATTTTCAACAGATTTGGATGTCGAATAAAAATTATGACTGATAATGCTTAGGTATTCAACTCTGCTCGTTTCATTAATTTCTGACAAACATATAATGTGATTTTATCACATTCCACAGCGTATCATCCCCAATGGAATGGATTGATAGAGTCTTCAAATAAGACATTGGTCAGAATATTGAAGAAAACAATCACCGAGAATCAGAAGGATTGGGATATGAAGTTGAATTTTTCCCTCTAAGAAGTTCAATTCACTACCAAGATATCTACTAGGAAGTCTCCCTATGAACTAGTTTATTTAACTCAAGCACTATTTCCAACTCAACTGGCCAAACCAGTGACTTCTTTACTTCAAGAATCTCAGGAAGAACCGAATGCTCAGGAAGTAACTGCAAAACAACATTTACACTTGTTTTTCACTTTTGCTAAGAATTTAAATGTAGAACATCTTGATGTTGTGATGAGACTATTTGTGTAGTCTCTAAGTTGAGAGGCTAGGAAATGGTTCAAAAATTTACCAAATGATTCCATAAATGACTGGGAAGAGTTAGAAACTCAATTCACTCAGATATGGGGAGAGAAGAGATATCATGGTTACTCATTGACAAAGTTTAATGCAATTAAAAGAAATCCTAATGAAAACATTTCTAAGTTTTTAAAAAGATTCAACAAATTGTACAATAGTTTACTTATAGAGATGAAGCCCACCCCACCCCGTAGGAGCAAAGCTAGTTTTTGTTGGGGCTTTTGAAGCTGATTTTAGCTTTACATTGAGAGAGAGAAGAGCCCCTACTCTTGAGTAGATACAGACATATTCTTTAGAGATTGAAGCTAATATGACTGCAGCTGGAAAGGCGAAAGGGAAACAACCAGTCCAAGAGAAGGGGAAGGAAAAAGAAGAATCATAACAAGATCTAAGAATTGAAGATATGACAAAGGTGATAAAAAAATATGACAAATAAGCTAGCTAAGATGGAATTGGAAAATAAAAACTCCCAAAGACAAGTACAACAAAAATAAGGGGGGTTTAACCCTCAATTCAGAAGACATCCCCTACAAATCATGCAAAGGGAAAGAAGAGATCAAGACCAGGTTAAAGCTCCATTTTATATAGAAGTAGCACCCGGAGAGCCATCAGAAGATGACCAAAGGGGGCTTGAGGATCAAGTACCTGCTATGTATGAAATAAAAGAGGATGAAGAGGAATATTGCGAGGGAGAATATGTTGAAGCTGAAGTTTATTTTGGTCAAGATGAAATGGATGACTACTGTAGGAAATTCATAGATTTCATGCAAGTTGAGTTACATAAAAAGTATGATTGAGGTCTGGAAAGAGATCTAAAGTGCAGGATAATGAAGGTGAACAACAAGTTTCCATTCCTCCTCCAATTGTGACTCCACTACAAAAAGACCCTACGAAACAGGTCAATAATAAGAAACAACCTGTAAATTCACTTAATAGAACAAATGTGCAGTAGGGTGAATCTTCGCAGAACAAATCAATTGACACTAATATCTTGGAGAGCGTTTTTCCTGTACCCAAACAAGCAGCAAATTCTAGAAACAGTGAAGAAGAACATGAAAAGAACGTTAAGAAAACTCTTGCTTTCAATTTGACAAAAGAGTTGGAGAAGGTCAAAATTCAGGTGCCTCTTCTAGAATTAGCCAAAATACCATCTTACAAGAAAGAAATTTTAGAATTTATTAGTCTCAAACAAGTGGAAGACATAAGTGACACAGTGAACTTACAAGAATAAAATCCAGTGGTCGCCTTTGGTCCTCTTGTAGAAGAAATAGATCCCTCTGTTCCATCCTTCTATATTTCTCAGTTTCTTCATGATTATACTCTACATAATTTCATGGTGGACTCAGGAGTGTCCCATAATCTCATGCCATTTTCTGTTACGAAGGAAATTAACTTGTAGATTACCAAACCTATCCATATTCATTTGATTCCAGAAGGGTGAATGTGTTTGGTTAATTAAAGTTGTAGCAGTTTCTTTGGAAAAAATCCCAGCAAAGAATATATTCATGGATGTAGTGGTTGTTGACATCCCAGCCAGGTTTGGAATGCTATTGTCAAGATCTTGGGGGGGGAATTTGGGAGGTGTACTAAAATTATATTTCACTTAAGCTATCAGTCCAGTTTTTAATGGGGAAGAAAGGAGGTTTTACAAGGAAACAAGGTTTGTGAAGACTACCTCCAAGAAAGATGCAGGAAATTCCCCCATTTACAGTTAAGAAACAGAAGACCTTTCTTGTTTCATGTTGCATGAAGATGCAGAATTTGTTGAAGACATAGGGAAGTAGCTCTCTTCATAAATTGCAAATAATGAGCTGCACACAAGGAATATTTGGAAGTCATACATTGATGGTGCCTACTCCAAGGAGGGCGCAGGTGCTAGATTCTTGTTGATATCACTAGAAGGTAAGCTCATGCCTTTCTCTTTTAAACTATAATTTGATTAAACAAACAATGTGGCTGAGTATGATTCCTTAATCTCAAGCCTTAAAGTTGTTAAACAGATGGGAGTTCAATGTATTTCAATTTTTGGTGACTCTGAATTGATAATAAGGCAGATTAAAAATCATTGTCAAACCAAGCATCCGAGATTGAGATCATATAGGAATGAAGTGTGGGATATAGTAGAAAAATATTTTGAAGCATTCAATCTTCAGTATATTCCAAGGGAGGATAATAGATTGGCCGATTCTTTAGCATTTGCTTCCAACACCTTCAAACCTCCAATAAATCCAAGGTTAAGGTATGATATTGAAATTAGGCATAGACCTTCTATCCCTGACAACGTGAAACATTGGCAGGTATTTGATGATGATGAACAGATAAGTCAGTTTTTTACCATGATTGGAAACTTTGAAGACGCTGAGATAGACCAAGAGGAATAACAAATAGAGCAGAAAGAAGAAATAAGAAAACTTAAGAAGTCAATAGGTGAATATAAGATTATCCAATTGAAATATAATGTTCTCCCTAAAGGGTTGGTTCCCCTTGAAAGATTCTTCGATGCTAATGATGTTGATGTTGATTCAAAGAAAACACATCAATAAGAAGAGATGGAAGATTGTAATTTGGGAACTCAACAAGAACCCAAAATAGTAAATTTTTTAAAGGTGTTCCCAAAAACTACAATGAAAGATACATTGATATTTTTAAGAAATATATGGATTTGTTTGCCTGGTCGTATGAAGACCTAAAAACATATGACAAAAGCATTATTCAGCATAATATTCCCTTGAAGGAAGGACTCAAACCACATAAATAGAAGCTCAAACAGATCAATCCATTATTGTTAGCTCCAATCAAAAAAGAAGTGAAGAAACAGTTGCAAGCGAAAATTATAGTCCCTCTCAGATATTTAGACTGGGTTTCTAATTCGGTCCCTGTAAGAAGTAAGAATGGAGAGATAAGACTATGTGTAGACTTCAGGAACTTGAACCGAGCATCTCTAAAAGATAATTATCCTTCGCCGAAAATGGATTATGTCTTATAGAAGGTGACATGAGCTCACAAGTTTTATATGGTTGATGGATTTTCTTGGTATAATAAGGTAGCAATAGGAAAAGAAGATCAGAAGAAGATTTCTTTCACTATGCCCTGGGGCACCTTCATGTACACAAGGATTCCATTTGGCCTTATGAACGTAGGTGCAACATTCCAGAGGGCCATGGACATAGCCTTCATTGGTGACAGGTTTGTAGTTATATATCTGGATGATGTAAGTATTTACTCAGGATCAGATGATGAACACTTGGAGCATTTGCAAAAAAAAATTCAATAGTGTAGAAAGTTTGGTCTATCATTAAATCCCAAGAAATCTTTATTTTCTTTAGAAGAAGGTAAATTATTGGGTCACATAGTTTCTAAACAAGGAGTAAATATTGAAACAACAAGGGTGGAAGCCATTCAGACTATTCCTTTACCTAGAAGCAAGGAGGATATCCAGAGATTCCTGGGAAAAATAAACTTTCTGAGGAGGTTTGTGCCCAATTATGCTGAGATCGTGAGAAGCATAACATATATGTTGAAGAAAAATTCAGAAGTGAAATGGGATAAGGAAGCAAGAAATGCATTTGATAGAATAAAGGAAGCACTACAGGAAGCCCCAGTTTTGATTAGCCAGGACTATCAAAAATCCTTTTAGGTATTCTCATTTGCATCCCCCACTACTATTGCTATTGTGTTGTTGCAGAAAAATGAAGACAATAAGGAGCACCCAGTTGCATTTTTTAGGAAATTTCTTAGAGATGTTGAGCTCAAATACGACATTATGGAGAAACAAGTATATGCTTTGGTCAAAGCACTAAATGCCTTCACGAATTATGTGTTGTAGTCCCAAATAAATGATTATGTTCCTAATTCTGTTGTGAAGGACATGCTAGTCCAAAGTGATGTTGAAGGAAAAAGGGGGAAGTGGATAGAAAAAATCAAAGAGTATGATTTCAACATCAAACCCACCAAGCTGGTCAAGCGACAAGGATTAGCAAAGTTGTTGATAGAGACAAATTTCCAAGCCTTGGGAATTAATCTATTGGCACCAGTGTATGGAGCTATAAATGAAGAGGGTCAAAGCAATTTCATAATAGGTATCCAATACAATTTTTTGTGCTTTGATTGGTATAAGGATATTGTGCATTACCTGCATTTCTTTTCATGTCCAACTTCACTGAATAGAACAAAATCTAGAGCTCTCAAGCTCAAGTCTCAACCATATGTTATTGTAGAACTGAAGCTATACTCGAAAGATCCTGCTAGTATTTTGTTATTATGTTTGAACGAAGGAGAATCTATTGAAGTCACCAAACAATATCATGAAAGTCTGTGTGGAGGAAATTATAGCTGGAAGGTCACTTCTCATAAAATTCTTAAGTCAGGATTCTATTGGCCAACCCTGTTTGCAGATGTTTATAGACTGGTCAGAAGTTGTCAGAAGTGTTAGTTGTTTTCTGAAAAGAAAAAAAAATGCTCCATTACCTCTCATCCCAGTGTTTATTGAAAAGCATTTCAGACAATGGGGATTGGAGAGATTAATCCACCATCAAGCAGACAGTTCAAGTGGATTCTGACTGCCACTGATTATTTTACAAAATGGGTTGAAGCATACTCACTAAGAAGGCGAATGACCAAGTGGTGATGAAGTTTCTAGAGGAAAACATTTTCAGCAGATTTGGATGTCTAGTCAAAATTGTGACTGACAATGGTCAGGTATTCAACTCTGCTCATTTCATTAATTTATGTCAAACATATAATGTGATTTTATCACATTCCATAGTGTATCATCCCCAAGGGAATGGATTGATAGAGTCTTCAAATAAGACATTGGTCAAAATCTTGAAGAAAACAATCACCGAGAATTAGAAGGATTGGGATATGAAGTTGAAGTTTTCCCTCTGGGAAATTCGAGTCACTACCAAGAGATCTATTGGGAAGTCTCCCTATGAACTAGTTTATGGAACTCAAGCACTATTTACATCTCAGCTGGCCAAACCGGTGATTTCTTTCCTTCAAGAAGCTCAAGAAGAACCAAATGCTCTTGTAAGAAGATTGAACAAAATAATTGAATCAAGTGAAAAAAAAAACAAAGTCAGGGATAATATAATTGATTACTTATCAAGAAAATATGAAGTCTATATTTGACAAAAAATCAAAAGAAGTTCTCTTTCAAGCAAGAGATTTGGTAATAATATGGGACACCATATGAGAAGAAAAGGGGAAGCATGGTAAATTTGACCCTCTCTGGTATGATCCATACAAGATCTCTAAGGAAAGGTCAAATAACAAATTCATTTTGGAATACCTAGATGGAGAGATAGTACAACTACCTATGAACGGGCAGTATCTGAAGCATTATTTCCAGCATTAAAAGTCAGCATTCCACCATTGTAAATACCAGATTGCTCATTGTTCATATGTCACTAAGAAATATTTGACTCCATGCCCAATGGATAAGGTACTAATATTTGGTTCTTAGCACTGCAGTGGAAAAAATCATTATCCCCAGGTGGAGCTATATGTTGTGGCTCATTTTCATTTACCTTTGAAATATTTTTCAAAACACCAAAAAATCATATATGATAGAAAATGTAAAATTTTGTGTGTCATAGAAGAATTTTGATTTATATATTGGTACATTAACATTATGTGATGAGATGTGAAGGTGGGTTGAGTCGGGCTCATTCACGTGCAGAACATTTCAAGAGCCAGATTGATGGGCACGCTCAGAACATTTCATGCCAAACAAGGTCGAGTCAGGCTCATTCACAAGCTGAGGAGGGACCAGTGCAGCAGAACACCAGATAATCTTAGGAGGGTTACACTATGGAGCAAACAAACTAATTTCCCAAAGGCGGAGAAAGGGCGCATTTCCCTTAAACACTTAAGAGTTTTGGAGGAGGCGCAAAGGGAAAAACAGATGCTCGGGATCAAAGCGCAGAACTGGAGCGGAGAGATAGACGGTGGAGATTAAATCGAAAACTGCAAATCGCAAGTTTCAAAGGATAGGCGTGGGAGGTAAGTGATAAAGTTTCCGAAGTGCGACGTGTGATGCCAGGTGGGACCAATCGCATAGCGCACATCGCAGGTTTTAAAAGATAAGTGTTAAGGAAAAGTTTAAAGTCACCAAAATGAAAAGTGCGACGTGGCAAGCTGATGTGGCAAATGACATGGCCCTAGCCATCATACTGCACAACACAAGTTTTAAAAGTTAAGGGTGAAGGGTAAGCGTTATAATCGCCGAAGTGCGACGTGCGATGCAGTGGGGCCCGATCACAAATCGTGAATCACAATTTTTAAAGGATCACTGTGGGAGGTGAGTGATAAGGTCACCAAAGTGCGATGTGCGATGCTAGGTGGAACTCGATCTCATAGCACACATCGCAAGTTTTAAATTATAAACGCTAAGGAAAAGTTAAATACAGTGAAATGTGAAGTGCGATGTTGGCACATACACGACATGGTTCCAAGATAAAATCTAAAAGATTTCAAGTCTGGGCTTATGCAGTTATGTGCCATTTTGTGAATAAATTGGCAGAAAGTGGTAGAAAAACTCGGGTAAGTGACCCAACGCAGATCAAAGGAGAAGAGGCAGAGTCCGGTAGCAGGTGATATGATTGACAGTGTTTGAAGCACAGGGGCATAGGCAGAGTCGGGCAGAAGAGCATATAGTGGCCCTATTGGGAGCATGATAGCTAGGTCAAGTCGAGCACTGAAGCATCATTATAGAGTTGTGTAGCCATTGCATCATGACTAGAAAGGGCACCTCGACACTTCGGGAGGACGCATCAGCAACATTAGATTCAGCAAAACGAACAATATTTCCAGTTTTAATGTTTTTTCTCAAGTATGATTGTAGAAGTAATCTTAACAGTTTAGGTAGTTGAATAGTTTCAATAAGTTCAGGAGTTATGAACCTCTATGATGTATTTAAGTAGATAAAAATAAAGAAAAGGGGTTTTGAGTTTTGGACCTCTGGAGGATTGTTAATTTGGTACTAAATTTTTTGAGAAATAAATGAAAGAAGATTAATTTTCCTGTAGCTGGTGATGTGATATGTGTTGAGCCCCAAAGATGTCCACCAACCACCGATCCTTGATTCATGCAATGACTGACTTACTAAACTTTTGTGGTTTTGTTGTCATAGTGATTTTTTATCAGACTTAGCTACAGAATGCAGCCATTCCGTAGCTAGTCACATATTCCGCAGCCATATTTATGTTCACATAGGTTACAGGTGTAATTTCAAGGAAAAAAGCATATGGTTAAATTACAGAACTCTCCTACATCATTCCTTTCCCTCTACAAAGTCTGAGCAAAAATCTGCAAGTGGTTATGCACGTGGAGGAAGCCAA
Source organism: Pinus albicaulis (assembly GCA_034641835.2). Taxonomy (NCBI): domain Eukaryota; kingdom Viridiplantae; phylum Streptophyta; class Pinopsida; order Pinales; family Pinaceae; genus Pinus; species Pinus albicaulis. The sequence goes on along the minus strand of CM076581.1, from coordinate 129,387,421 downwards.
AATTAAGAAGTAGAATTCTACAAGGACAAGGACTCTGCAGATGTCTTCAGCAAAGTACGAGTCCTCAACAGGAGTCCTAATTTGATTTTGATTGAAAAAGACACCTATGCCTATTTCTACTCAATGTCAGTTTGTATTTTGCTTATAAAAATAACTCAGTGAACCGAGAGATAGTTAGCTAGTTGATGTTTTGTTGTTAATTCTTGAAAGACTGTGATACTTCGTTTCTGAGCGTTTTTCCTTTAATGAAAGAAGTACAAATTTGATGCATGATCTGAGGCAAGGTTAAGGAGCTAAGGATTCATGTGCTAATCTGATGGTAGAGGGCCCCTACTGTCTGAGAGACTTTGTGCATAGTTTCTAGATAAGTGATTTTTAACTCTGTTTATTCTTAATTTAGGTAGTTTTCTGAGCATCATGTTTTATGTTTACTTACATCGAATATTACAGTCAATCTTGTTCTCATGAATTGTTCCAATATATCACTAACACGTGAATGAGATAGAGCTATAGTAATTCAGAGGTTAATTGCATTTTAGTTCAGTTCTGTTCATTGTATTTCAAGTTTTATTAGTTAATTGCATTCTAGTCCTGTTCAGTTCTGTTCATTGTATTTCAAGTTTTTATTAGTTAATTGCATTCTAGTCCTGTTAATTAGATTTAAAAGACCCTCATTATTTTACAAGCTTCTTTTGTTCTTAATCTCTTCTAACACATCATTATCATATGGACAAGAATTAGTTATCTCATTTTGGGTTCTTGACTGTTCTGCAATTTCTCATAATTTTACAAACAACCCTTTTTCCAAAGCTATTCCAAGAGATCTCTAACCCTTGAATGAGGCTTAATAGTAACATTTTGAGTGGCAGAATGGGTTAATTTTAGTGTCATAAGTCATTTTAGCATAGGGTTCCTTACTATGTTGCAGATAATCTTTTCTCAAAATGTTCCAACAAATTCCTAACTATGGATGAGATTTTCTCTGTGATATTGTAAGTTGTTGTTTACTATAGAGAACTTCATTACATAAAACTTATCCTTTTCTCAAGTTGTTCCAACATACCTCTAATGAAATGAATTGGACTGAGTTTAATGTTATGAGTTATTTTTCTTGTCAAGCTTTACAATCTGTGGATTAGCATTTTCTGTTCTGAAGTGCCATACATAGTTTAAAGTAGGTTCTGTTCTGTTTTAGTGTGATCAATAACTTCTCTTTGCCAACAATTTAGTTCTTTTCCTCTTAGCATAAAAACACAAAACCAAAAACACTGAAAAACACTAAACACAATATAGAAGGAAGAAAATACCTAGGCACAAATAGTGCACTTCACTTCAACAGTTTACTAGCCCTGGTTGACAATTTATGACATCAATTTAGGAACGCTAAGTTGAGCAGACATTTTGGCGCCATTGCCGGGGAAGTGTAACTAGGTAGCCTTGTTTCTTACCTCCCAAAAAAAATTATTTGCGTAGAGAAAGAGACTCAAGGGGTAGATTCATAAGAAGCAAAAGCTTGATTCCTAGAACACCACTTGTTTCACCAAGACCGAGAGGCAGCACACCTCCAACTCAAACCTACATTCCATCCTATATTGATCACAGACTTCTAGAAGGCTTAAGATCAGATATTCCATCAGAGAGACCTTCCACTTCATCCACTGAACCTGTTTTAGAAGAAGATTCAAGGATCCCTGCTAGAGACATAAACTTTTCCACTTCCACAGAAGAATCAACTATGGCAGAAGAACGGGGAGGAGGAGTCTTTAATGGAGAACACACACTATTTGGAGGAGGTAGAGGTATAGGTAGAGGAGAAGGAGGTAGAGGTGCAGAAGGAGAAGGAGGTAGAGATGAAGAAGGAGGCAGAGGAAGAGGTAGAAGGGAAATGGGAAGCTCTTTTGGGTTTCCTATAGTAGATGAAGAAACCAATGTAACTATGAAAAAAATTTCACCTTCTGTCCTTCCAGACTTCTATGGACTCAAAAGTGAAGATCCTAAAACCTTTCTATTTGAATTTGAAGTCCTATGTAGAACTTATGATTACTTACAAGATTCCCAAAAACTTAAACTATTCCCTTCAACATTGAAAGGAGCAACATTGAAATGGTTTATGAGTTTGATCAACAGTTCTAGTAGGACATGGGAAGACATGAAACATGCATTTCTACAGAGGTATTTGGATTACTGTATGCCAGTCAACCATAAGGAGGAAGTGTTTAAAATTTTACAAAAAGAGGATGAAAATTTGGAAGATTTTTTGGAGAGGTTTAACTATAACATCAAAAGAGCAAAAATGGAAAACTTAGACCAAGATACTTTGAAAGCTCTCATGTTGAAGACAATTAGGGATGAATGGATAGATATCCTTAATATGATGGGAAAATGGGATATATCTCAGCTCACATTACCTGAAATAGCTAAATTATGTATCAACCTTTCAAGAGGGAAATCTAAAATTGTAAAAGGACCAAGAGACCTTGCTCTTGCAAGGGCAATTAAGTCTGCTTCTGGGACAATAAGTAGGGAAGAAATAGGACATATGCTTGATGAATTCAAATCTGACATTTTAGGGAGTCTTAGTGAACAAATAGACACCCTTAAATTAAAAAACAAGCAAAAAGCTGAATCGGATACCTTAGCAATCTTTTGTCCCAAATGTAGAAAGAAGCATGCCTTGAGAAAGTGCCCTTTGGATGCAAAAATAGTAGAGACTTGTGTAATTTGTTTAGAAAAGCATGAGACCAAGAATTTTCCTTCACTTCCTGGTCTTAAAGTTGTCTTTCAAGAATAAAACCCTACAAATTCCACAGAATCTCTCAATTTTGTCTCTAAGAGACCTTGGCAAGGACCTCAATCACAAGGATTCTGTGATCAACTATATAATCAACCCCCACCAAATTGGAATTCTTGGCAACAACCTTGGCCCCAATTTCAAAATCAATCTCAAACTTGGGCACAAGGAGCACAAAAACCCTATGGAAGATACTCTCAGTACTATCAATATCCATCATCTTATCCACCATATCCAAATTTCCCTCCTCAACAAAATCCTCAAAATCCACAACATCAAAATCCACCACTTTCATTACCATTTCCTCAGAAATAAAATCAGTTACCTGCCCAACCCATAACAAACCCCAACAATAAAAATCCTCAGAACACATACATGATAGAAGGCCAACAGTTTCCAACCTAGTTGATTACTCCTTTAGACTTTAATGATGTTCAACTTAGGTCTGGAAGAATACTTGAAAAGAAGAAACCTTTTGTAATCATACAAGAGCAAAACAATTCCGAGGAAGATTCTCTACGGGTAAATAAAAGTCTTGAAGAGAACACATCTTTTCAAGACCCAAAAATTGAAAAATCAAAACAAAAAGAACCAATAATTTCAAATCCTATATTAGATCAGCCATCAACATCTACCTCTACACCTCCCTTTCCAGAAAGATTACAAATTGATAGGGGTGTAGAAAAACAAATTATGGTACCTGATTGTGATTTCCTAGATGAGCTAAGGAATGTTTGTATTAAGATCCCATTATTACAAGCTATCAAGGAAATTCCAATCTTAGAAAAGACAATAAAGGAGTTGAGCATGAAAAAAACAGATAAAAGAATCAAAGAGAAAGAAAATTCAACTGGCAGGAAAAATAGCAGACATCATGATGGGTAAGTTTTCTATTCCAAAGTATCTAGACCTAGGAAATCCAGTTGTTAAAATACACATCAATGGAACTGAGATTCAAAACACACTTATTGATTTAGGAGCAGCAATCAATATCATGAGTAGACAAATCATGGATAAACTAAAACTTCCTAATCTTCTTTTTACACCCACATTATTACAATTAGCAGACAGATCTGTGATCAAACCTGATGGGGTAATAGAAGACATTCCATTGTCCCTAGATTCTTGGGAGTATCTTGTGGATTTTATGATCCTAACTCCTAAGAATAATCTAGGAGGGCATCCTATTATATTAGGAAGACCTTGGTTAGCTACAGCTGATGCTTTCATTAGTTGTAGATCCGGTGATATGTATATCTTTGATGGTATTTCAACCAAGAAATTTACCTTGTATCCTCCAGCAAGAACAATTACAGAATTAAATGATACTCAATGGATAGAGGATGAAGAAGACTTACAACCTCTCTTCACAATTTTAGAAATTAGTGAAGATAGCCAGATTTTGAATACCTTAGAAAACTTTGAATCCTCTTCGGAATACAAACATGAACAATTTCAAGAAGAATCCAACATTGAGTTTTTATCATCAAGACATATGTCTCTCTATTCCATGGATAAATTTGGTAGCTCTACAATTGAGATATTTCCAGGCAAAACCTTAAACATAAACAAGAACCTAGAGAAATCTCAACAAGAAGAGCTAGTCAAGATCTTACAGAGACATTCTTCTGCATATGCATGGGAGTACATTGATATGAAAGGGATAAGCCCTAAGACTTGCACTCATCACATCTACATAGAGGAAAATTGTAAACCAATCAGACAACCTCAAAGACGGATGAATCCAAATCTTAGGGAAATTGTTAAAGAAGAATTACATAAATTGTTAAATGTCAACTTTATCTATCCCATTTCAGATAGTCAGTGGGTTTCTCCTTTGGTAATTGTGCCAAAGAAAAATGGTAAATGGAGGGTATGTATTGACTACCTGGAATTAAACAAAGCTACTCTTAAAGATCATTTTCCCCTACCTTTCATAGATCAGGTGTTAGATACATTAGCGGGCAAAAAGTACTTCTCATTTTTAGATGGGTTTAGTGGTTATAATAAAATTCAAGTGGCACTTGAAGATCAAGACAAAACCACATTTACCTGTCCTTGGGGTACCTATGCTTACCGAGTATTGCCATTTGGACTATGCAATGCACCTGAAACATTTCAAAGGGAAGTACTAGGAATCTTTTCAGATCTAATACATGATTGTGTAGAGGTATATATGTATGATTTCACAGTCTATCGAAACACATTTGAAGAAGCCTTAGAAAACTTGGAAAAAGTTTTAAAGAGATGTAAAGAAGCAAATCTTTCACTAAGTCATGAGAAGTGTTTTATGATGTTTACTGAAGGAATTGTTTTGGGGCATCACATTTCAAGGGATGGGATTAGAGTTGATGAGTCAAAAGTTGAAGTCATCTCTAACTTATCTGTTCCAAGTTGTCAAAAAGATGTTAGGAGTTTTCTAGGATTTACAAGATATTATCGAAGGTTTATAGAAAACTTCACTAAGATAGCATCTCCACTTTTCAAATTACTTACCAAGGATTGTGAATTTAAGTGGAATCCTGATTGCCAGTTAGCCTTTGAGACCCTGAAAACAAAAATCTCTGAAGCACCTATTTTAAGGGGACCTAATTGGAAATTACCTTTTCATATTTCAACAAATGCCTCAGATACAGCTTTAGGAGCAGTATTGGGACAAAAAGACCTGATTCCTTATGCCATCTACTATACAAGTAAAAATTTGACTCCTTCAGAGTTAAATTATACTGTAACTGAAAAAGAGTTTTTAGCTGTTGTTCATGCCATAAACAAATTCAGACACTATATAATAGGCTATGAAACTTTTGTTCACACTGATCATTCTGCAATTAGATACTTAATGAACAAATCAATTACTAATGGCAGAGTCATAAGATGGTTATTTATTTTACAAGAATTCAACATTACCATTATAGATAGGCCTGGAAAACAAAACACAGTAGCTGATTTCCTATCTAGACTCCAAAACATCAAAGATGACACTCCAGTTGAAGATCAATTTCCTGATGAATATCTTTTTGCAATTTCTACCCAAACTCCTTGGTTTGCTGACATTGCTAATTATCTAGTTTCAGGAAAATTTCCTTCAATAATGAATGCAAGAGACAAAAGAAAGATCATTTCTGAAAGTGAAAAATATTCATGGTTTGCTAATGAGTTATACAAAACAGGTCCAGAATTTATCATTAGGAGATGTGTTCGAGAAGATGAGATGCCTGAGATCCTCAAAGCATGTCATGATGAACCTTGTAGTGGACACTTTGCTGATAAAAGGACAGCTTATAAGATCCTTCATTTGGGATATTATTGGCCATCCCTTTTTAAAGATGCTAAAGAGTATGTCAAAAGGTGTGACAGTTGCCAAAGGGTAGGGAAACCTTCTCCTTCAGGTGAGATGCCATTGCAGCCTCAGGTACATATTGAACCTTTCGAGAAATGGGCTTTAGATTTTGTAGGACCTATTAGTCCTCCATCAAGACAAAAGAAATATATATTAGTTTGCACTGATTATGTTACCAAATGGGTAGAGGCGAAGCCATTACTTTCTGCTACTGAAGCATCTGTAGTTAATTTTCTTTTTGAGGATATTTTTACTCGTTTTGGTGTCCCAAGGGAAATTGTTACAGATCAAGGAGCTCAATTCACATCAAGGCTAGTGGAACAAATGATGGAGAGGTACAGAATCAGACATAGAAAATCTACTCCCTATCATCCACAAGCAAATGGTCAAGTGGAATCTACTAATAAGGTCATTGAAGGGATCCTAACAAAGACTGTTCATTTACATAGAAGAGATTGGGCAGACATACTTCCTGAAGCCTTGTGGGCTTATAGAACTACATGGACAAGCACAACAGGTCATACTCCTTATGAACTTGTTTATGGAAAACAAGTCTTGTTTCCCATAGAGTTTCAGATTCAAACTTTTAAAATGGCAGTTCAGCTAGGACTTGATTTAACAGAGGCACAAAAGCACAGATTGGAGCAGGTTAATGAATTGGATGAGATCAGACAAGATGCAGTCCAGAAAATAAGTATAGTCCAACAACAAAGGACTAGATGGCATGATAAGTATATTAAGGAAAAGAAATTCAAAGAAGGTGACTAGGCCCTCTTGTTTGATTCAAAGTTCAAAGATTTTCAAGGTAAATTCCAAACACATTGGCTTGGACGATGTGAAATTGTGAGATTTTTTTACAATGGAGCAATAAAAATCAGGACAATAGATGAAGAGAAGGTCACTTTTCTTGTAAATGGTCATAGATTGAAGCTATATCATAAGCCACTTTCAAGAGAAGAATTTGTCAAGAGATTCCAAGAGAACAATGATGTGAACTTAATGAAGAAGAATCCTTCTTCTTCATTAACTTAATTGTATTTTCTGAAGAAAATAAATAAATAAATAAAATAAATAAATAAATAAAAATAAATACATTAAATAAAATAAAACAAAACAAAAAATAAAATAAAGTATAAACATGAAAACTAATCATTGATTAGCATGTTTATACAGAAAAGATAAAGTGAAAATCAAAATCCTTCTGATACTTTAGCTTTTCAAAATTGTTCTTTTCCTGCAAACAGCTATCATAAAATCATAAGTGCATGCCCACTTTACATATCACATTCCACTTATGATCCATTTCATTTCATCACATATCACTTCATCCATATTACATTCACTCCATTCATCCATACTTCATTCACTCCATTTCATGATCCATCTCATTTTCATTTCAGATTTTCAAAATTGATCTCTTTCTGCAATTGAGTATTACAAATCATAAGTTGCAGGCCACTTTTCATATTTCATTTCACTCCACATTTGTGATCTATTTCATTCCATCATATTCCACTTCGTTCATGTTTCATTCCATTATAGTTCATGATCCATTTTCATCTTATACTTCATTCCATCCATATTTCAAATCATTTCATTCCATGTTTCAAAGCTTTCATAGGTACATTCTACAGCCAGACATTCTGCAGCCAGGCATTCTGCAGCCAGACATTCTGCAGCCAGATATTCTGCAGCCAACTATCCAACAACCACGTGTTCAACAGCAAATTGATCCTGCACACCTATGTCAACAAGCAAAATAAAAAATATTATGAAGACTGAAATATCAATGATTTTCAAGGAAAGACCAAGCATATTGAAAAAGCAAAAATCAAAAGAATGGCTAAGGTAAAATTGTGAAATTATTATGATAACAGATTATGAAAGATATAATAAAGCTAAGTTATATGTATGTTTCATAAAGTTATTTTGATTATTCGTATTGATCAAGCCTATCATAAAATCCTTAGACAAAATCTCTTCCATTCCGCCATATCAAATCATCATTTATTAAAAATTAACAGTCAGTACTTGAAGTGACCTATTAGGTCACGTCACTAACCCGAAATATTCAGTGATGATTTTGAAATCTTCATGGGATTTCTCCGCGGTCTTTTACTTCATGACAACTCTCAAACTCATTTATTCATATGATTTACCCTCATCATATTTCACTCATTCCATATCCACTTCATGTCATTTTTTTTCCATAGCCAATTACTGACTGCAGAAACAGAGAAGTCATTTTTGGGGTGAAAAAAACCTTCTACATCCATTTTTACGTTGAATAGTAGAGCAGTAACGGAGTAGTAAATTGAAGATTTAGAAAAGAAGCCATGGGACTCATGGTAAGGTCCGAACCAGTCGGAACCAAATACCTAGAAGGGTACCCACAAATTAAAGAGATGTTACAGCAGGTTGGATGGCTACAGTTTTTGGAGAAGTTCAATGGTTTTCATAAGGATGTCACCAAGTCATTTGCTCAGTCATTCAATGGGTCATAAGTTGAATTAGGTGATGTCAAGTTCATTATCACAGAATCCTTCATAGCAGAGGCAACAGAATTACCAAGGCAAGGTGAACGATGGTTCAAAAACAAAGAGTTCCACAATGAAGCATGGAGGAAGATGCTAAAAACACTAGGTATGGATATCTCAGTTTTCAAGAAAGGCATTCCTAGTTCAGCCTTAAATAATAAATGGTGAAATATGTTGCTAATTCTGCAAAAGTTTATAACTTGTGAGGGAAGGTTTGGTACGCTATATGTTTATCACATTTGACTTATGATGCATTTCTTAGATGAAGAAATAAATTTACCCTTTTTCTTACGCCATAGCCTAAAGAGAATGGCTTATAATGTCCAGAAGAGGGTTCAGTTCTTGGAAACCACCCTATATCACCATGACCTAGTTAAAATCTTAATTGAGCATCATTTAAAAAAGGTGGGAGACAGTTGGGATGAGTTCCTCTTGAGGAATCATTTTGAAGAACCTAAAGAAACTCCATCTGAAGGAAAACTTGTAAGAAGAAGCAAGAGAGGAAAATTTTCCAAATCTGTTGAAATTAAAACTGGTAAATCCATACAAGAAGACAGTGAGGAGATTATCTCTGAAAAATTGGCTAAAATCAAGAAACAACTTAAAAAGGAGAAGATAATAAGAAAGTATGCTAAGGAGAGAGGTGAGGGACCATCTAAACTAAGAAGAAGCCATAGCCTTAGAGACGTATTGAAGAAGTCTGGAGTTAAGCAAACAGGAATCATAGATATTGAAGATGAAGAGACACCAACTGAAAGATCTCCTGAATACCAGTACGAAGAAGATCTTGATGGACGAACTCCGGAGGTAGACCCAGCCCAAATACAAATCTATAATTATGTTGATTCATTAGAAAAGAAAGCCTCAAAAAGCAGAGGAAGAACTCCTAGCCCACAAGAATCTCCAATTGAAGTGCTGAGAAGAGATAAATATGAATTGGAAATACTTAATAGGCATATAAAAAATGAAAATGAAATTTTAAGGGAGCAAGTCAAGCTTAAAAGTGATATGAACACAACTCTCTCTCTGCAAATGGAAAAATTGTACAAGGCTAGTGAGAAGCTGAAGAAGAAAAAAAAAAAGTTGAGCAGGGAACTTACAAATCTTAGGTTCAAATTGGTCATAAGGAAGCCTAGGATGCCATTGAACACCAAGAAGAGTAGAAAAAGGAAGTTATATGTCCTAGTAGAAGTTTCAGAATACATGGATTGATTGCATGAGGACATGCAAAAGCTTTGCAGTGGGGGTATGTTGAGCCCCAAAGATGTCCTTCCCTTTCACCAAACTTCACTTCATTCCATTTGTCCTTTATTAGTTATAGGCTTAAAATATCAATAGAAATGATTAAAGTTACTTTAAGAATGCATGCAATGACTGACTTACTAAACTTTTGTGGTTTTGTTGTCATAGTGATTTTTGATCAGACTTAGCTACAGAATGCACCCATTCTATAGCTAGTCGCATATTCCACAGCCATCTTTATGTTCACATAGGTTATAGGTGTCATTTCAAGGAAAAACGCATATGGTTAAATTCCAGAACTCTCCTACATCATTCCTTGCCCTCTACGAAGTCTGAGCAAAAATCTGCAAGTGGTTATGCACGTGGAGGAAGCCAAAATTAAGAAGTAGAATTCTACAAGGACAAGGACTCTGCAGATGTCTTCAGAAAAGTACGAATCCTCAACAGGAGTCCTAATTCAATTTTGATTGAAAAAGACACCTATGCCTATTTCTACTCAATGTCAGTTATGTATTTTGCTTATAAAAATAACTCGGTGAACCAAGAGACAGTTAGCTAGTTGATGTTTTGTTGTTACTTCTTGAAAGACTGTGATACTCTGTTTCTGAGCATTTTTCCTTTAATGAAAGAAGTACAACTTTGATGCATGATCTGAGGCAACGTTAAGGAGTTAAGGATTCGTGTGCTAATCTGATGGTAGAGGGCCCCTACTGTCTGAGAGGCTTTGTGCATATTTTCTAGATAAGTGATTTTTAACTCTGTTTATTCTTAATTTATGTAGTTTTCTCAGCATCATGTTTTATGTTTACTTACATCGAATATTACAGTCAATATATCACTAACACGTGAATGAGATAGAGCTGTAGTACTTCGGAGGTTAATTGCATTTTAGTTCAGTTCTGTTCATTGTATTTCAAGTTTTATTAGTTAATTGCATTCTAGTCCTGTTCAGTTCTGTTCATTGTATTTCAAGTTTTTATTAGTTAATTGCATTCTAGTCCTATTAATTAGATTTAAAAGACCCTCATTATTTTACAAGCTGTTCTTGTTCTTAATCTCTTATAACACATCATTATCATATAGACAAGAATTAGTTATCTCATTTTGGGACTTGATTGTTCTAATTTCTCACAATACTTACTCTAACAACCTTCTTCCAAAGCTATTCCAAGAGATTCTAACCCTTGAATGAGGCTTAATAGTAACATTTTGAGTGGCAGAATGGGTTAATTTTAGTGTCATAAGTCATTTTAGCATAGGGTTCCTTACTATGTTGCAGATAATCTTTTCTCAAAATGTTCCAACAAATTCCTACCTATGGATGAGATTTTCTCTGTGATATTGTAAGTTGTTTTTTACTATAGAGAACTTCATTACATCAAACTTATCATTTTCTCAAGTTGTTCCAACATACCTCTAATGAAATGAATTGGACTGAGTTTAATGTTATGAGTTATTTTTATTATCAAGCTTTACAATCTGTGGATTAGCATTTTCTGTTCTGAAGTGCCATACATAGTTTAAAGTAGGTTCTGTTTTGTTTTAGATTGATCAATAACTTCTCTTTGCCAAAAATTTAGTTATTTTCCTCTTAGCATAAAAACACAAAACCAAAAACATTGAAAAACACTAAACACAACGAAGAAGGAAGAAGATACCTAGGCACAAATAGTGCACTTCACTTCAACAATTTACTAGCCCTGGTTGACAATTTATGACATCAATTTAGGAACACTAAGTTGAGCAGACAATATGTCTTTCCAGTTTCGCTCTGTGTTTATTCCTCTTTGAATGAAGTGAAGTAATGTAGTAGCCGATCTCTTCATTACATCTATGAGTAAGAGTTAAACAACCTTAATTTTCTCTCCTTCACCTCATCTCTTCTTTCTTCACAAAATCCCGATGAAACTTTAAAGTAATAGATTCTATGTTTGTAGCATATTATTTCGATTTTCCTCTCTCTCCATGAATTCCCTCTGAAACTAAAAAGTGATAGATTCTGTTTCTCAGCATATCACTTCAGGTTTCCTTTACAGTTCTTCTTTTCATTTCATTCGGATATCAGCATTTTTTGACATTGTGAAGGCTTTCATTATATCATATTATTGAGTGTATTAAATAATTAGATTCTAAAGGTGTTAAGCAAAGGCCACTTGATATTATAATTGTGACATACATTTAGAAAATGTCTTGAGCACTGATTCCTTACCACAGCCAAGGAATTGTTTCTTGAGATACAATACTGGCTATAACCAGATTAACATTCTCATTGCCGATCAACATAAAAACGCATTTATTTTTCCTTGGGGGACATTTACATATAAAAATATCCCTTAACGTCAAGATCACCCTTCTCACCTTCGAGCAATATTTCTTCACTGCCAACACTACAAAATTTGGTTGAATCCTCATAAGTGTGTATTCTCTGTTGAATATGGTCATCTCTTAGGATTTTTTGTTTCTAAGGAAGGCATCCAGATTGATCCATTGAAAGTCGATGCTATCATCAATTTGCCTCCTCCCTCTTCTGTTCATCAACTGCAGAGTTTGCAGGGGAAAGCGAACTTTCTCCTTCGTTTTGTCCCGAATTATGTAGAGCTTGCTAAAGTATTTACTCGTTTATTGAAAAATGGGTCCCATTCATTTGGGATGAAATTGCTCAATCTTCTTTCGATTCTTTGAAGACAGTTCTCGATAGTGCTACTTTACTCCATCCCCCTAATTATCGATGTGATTATTTCCTATATTTAGCTACTGTTGATGTCACCATTGGCATGGTGCTTGTTTAGGATGATGATGACAGGAATGAACATGTTATCTACTACCTGAGTCACAATCTCTTTGAGACTCAGACACGGTATGCTCATGTAGAGAAACTCGCTTTGGCAGTTATTCATGTTGTCCAACACTTTTTCCATTATATTCTCCTATGCAAAAATATTGTAATTTTTTATTGTAACCCCATGAATTACATCCTGAGTCGTCATTTACTTGGGGGAAAACACTCCAAATTTATTTTTATCTTGTAGGAGTTCGATTTAAAGTTTGCTAAAGCTAAGTCGACAAAATTTCTAGATTTTGTTGAGTTGATTTGTGCTCTTCCATCTGCAATTCTACCCACTCCTTTTATTGAGTTGATTATAGATGAATAACTCTTTCTCATTATTAATCTCGATTTGTGGTATGGATATATCATTATCCATCTCCAAACACAAAATTTTCAACCAGAGTTATCTCTCTCCGAGAGACACCGAATTCATCACCAGCCCCAACCTTATCGCATTATTGGGGATACTCTCTATGGTACTAGTGTCTATTTTTTCCTTCGTCATTATTTGACTCTTGAGGAAGCTGAGAAAGTTTTGAATGACTGTCACTGTGGAGCATGTGATGGTCATATGTCAGGAGATGCTACTGCTCAAAATATTTTACGCGCAGGTTATTTTTGGTCGTCAATCTTCAAATACTACATTCTTATTGTTCCAAAGTGCCAGGACTGCTAGATATATTCTCGCAAAGAACATGCCCCACCCAAAAAATTGTTGTTGGCGAGAAAACAGGTCTCACAGGCAAGACCCAAGTTCAGGGATTGGGGCCAACAAAGGAGTCTGATGTAGTCTAGAACCACGTCAGCGTTTTCACCCTACTCCGGAGAGCAGAGAGTGTCACCCGAGGCATGCCGCGACCACATGCTGAAAAGGGAATAGACAGATAGTGGCGGATGGATCCGCAACTCGAAGTTAACATGGAATCATTTACATACATAACATCATACATAGAAGAGCATCTCAGAACATTGTGCAGATATTAAGCAAATAAAACTTTAAGGTACCACAGACATCATGCATGCATGTAACTCATATAACAAGACAAAAACCTTCAAGTATATTAATAACCTTCAGCTGGATCCATAGTTACACCGCTCAATAGGAATAGCTCACATTTCTGTTATAGACATCCCATAGGACAGAGAGATAGATCATGCAGCCATGATAGATCACTAGAACCCTAGGAACTACAAGGATATCAGGTTCAGGACAGTGCTCTTCTGCAACGTCTGATCGATCCTCCTCAATCCCTCTGTGTTTGTGCATGATCTCCTTTTTGGCTGGGTGACGGCCTATTTATTCACCTTCCATCGCAACTGCTAGTTCCTCTTGTGTTCTTCTTCAACTGCTTTCGGCGTCTTTCTGTTGCCTATGAGTTCCGCTATATGTTCTCTGCCATATCTTCTTTTCGTCTGCGCTTATCTTCGTCAGCCTCATCAACTATCTCCTGTTCTTCCGCAACCTTGGCGGCTCCGCTACCTACCGTTGTTTCACCTGCCATGTGTCAATCCGCAACCCAAAATCTGTTCTTTATTCAAAATTCAAAACAAGGGCCCCAACACTTGCACCCGGTTATTACCACCGGACCATTTGAAAAATGGGGCATCGATTTCATGACCTGTAACCCTCGCTTGGCCGGGGGGCATGGTTATAATATTGTTATCGTCGATTATTTCACTAAGTGGACTGAGGCGATGCCTACATACGATGTTGAAGGTAAAACTAAAGCATTTGTTTTTTTAATCATGCCATAGTCACTGACCATGGTTCCAATTTTCGAAATTATATGATGACAGAGCTTACTGCTTAGTTGGATTTGCGTCACCACAACTCAACTTCTTATTGTCCATGAGCCAATGGCCAAATTGAATTTGTTAACAAATTTTTGGTCATTGCCCTTCAATGAAACATTGGGATGCATAAACAGAATTGGCATCTTATGTTATGTTCAACTCTATGGGCATACTAAGCTTCAGCTAAGATAGCAACAAGATTCACACCATTTCAATTGGTGTATGGTCTAGAAGCCATGCTCTCGATCGAGTGTGAAATTCCTTCTTTGAATCTAGTTGTCGAGTTACTCTCTGGTACTTAATTGGAAGAGGAATGATTGCTTTACCTCGAAAATCGTGATGAGACTCGATGAATTGTTTCTTTGGTTATCGAAGCTCAAAAGAAACGAGTTAAAGCACAGTATGATAAATATGTGAATCTGCATGTTTTTACTGAAGGTGACTTGGTCTTGTTATATGATCAAGCTCATGATAAGATAGGGGTAGGGAAACTCGAACCAATGTCGCATGATCCCTTTATCATTAAATGAGTATTGGAAAAAGTGCCTATGAGTTGGTCTATTATGAAGGGAATTAGTTGTTTGAGCCCCCAAATTGAATCTATCTAAAAAATTATTATGCTTAATTCGGCGTAAATACTTTTGAACATTAATGTGTTTGATTCTTTAATGTAAAATTATATTTTGGTGTGAATTTTTGCTTTTGTAGACATGTTTTCCTCTACTTACATAGTATTCCACTTGGTTTGCAGATGTCATCAAACCATTATGTCAGTTTTGCTGATGGTGCTTGTCGTAGTACACATAACTTATCTTCTGCAACATGGGAATTGTTTTCTCCTGATGGTCAGTTAGTGAATTTGCAAGGTGTATGCTTGGGTTGAACAACTAACAACATTGCCGAATATAGTGTGGTTATAGAACTATTATTGAAAGCTATTACTCTTGGTATTAGGGAATTGGTTGTTAAACTTGATTCAAAACTCATTGTGCTATAGTTGGATGGACATTATTCAGTCAAAAACCCTCACATCTTACGCATGTATCTACATGTTCGATTATTGGAACGGAATTTTGATTACATCACTTATCAACATATTCCAAGACATTTGAATACATTAACTGATACATTATCTGATTATGTGGTAGACATAAATTTGCATCAAATGTAAAAAAAAAAAATCATCATGATAAAGTACATTAGATATCAATAGATATATATCAAGTCTGTAAAAAGTGTGCTACATAAAAATATCAAAATCTGTGTTCCAAGACACATGGCTTCTCGAGCCTACATAAGTGCATTCAAAAGGAATAAATGAGGCATATCTATCCTCTGGAATGGTGCTAGTGGTAATATGTGATAACTTTAACCACTCAACCTAATAGTCAATGAAGTCGAGCTAAAACCCCCACCATGTGTCTCTGATACCACAGTCAAATATCGTTCACTGAGGCATCTGGTATGCTTCTCATCAAAGATTTGAGGTTACACTCCACCTCAACTATAGGGGTAGCACCCTCAGCATAAAAATTTGCCTCCATCTATCAAACCACCCGTCGCACTACCAGTGATGGCCCTGAAGGCCTCACTGATCCAACATCTGCAGAAAATAATCATAAATTAACTCTTGGCATACATACAAAAAAATCAAATATTGAAAACTTAAAAAAAATAAATCTTATTGAGGTCATCCCACTGTCCTCCTGGTGGAAGAGAAATATCTGGGTCTCCCCTTAAATCTGTCCCTACATATGGCCAGTCATAAATAATGATTAGATACTGGTAGATCCACCCAAAGAATGCAGGAAGGAATGACATATGTTGCCCACCACCATGGCGAGGTGTCAACTCGCTCCATATCTGAAGCCGTGGATCCCTTGTCGCAGGATGTCCCACATATATCCTTTGACATTGAAACATTGGCACTCTCTCTAGGAAGAGATTCACTAATATTGATCCATATACAAATTTCTTCAACTTCATTGTTTTTCATTTGGTGAGTCTATCCTTTAGGTTGAAGAGCAAGTCCTCACACCAGTTAAATACTGGTGGAATCATGCAGTCCACGACATACTGAAATTGGTACCTACTCGTCTCATGAAGATCATGTACTCCTCCTACCCGAACAATGTTTTAAAGGACTATCAGAATAGTTGGGTCATTGACGGTCTTGATATCAATTTTCCTACTCTTGGTCTTTGCAAACCCACCACTAAAATGTCTGGTGATAAGCATATATGTCCTCTCACCTCCTAGTCTAGACCCTGCTAGCTGGACTGGCATTCCCCTCCTGGACAGACCAGTGATGAAATAGATATCGGACATACCAATATCTAAGTCTTGATCACCATTGACAAAATCTTGGTGGTCTACATTCCACCACCTCACTAAGTATTGCAATAATTCCACTTGGGACCTCATATCAGGTGTCCAGAAGAATTTGAGAAACCCGCAGTTTCAGAGTGCCCTTATGCAATTTGGATCCTCTACTGATTCATGGTCCTCACCCTCATGACCCCTTTCTTTCCACTCAATATCCATAAATTTCCTGCAAAACATTAATTAACAAGGATTAAACATCTTCCATGGAGGAAATTTAGCAAAAACCTAAGTTAAAATTGAGAATTTAATAATTCAAATTTTCTCACGGCGCCAGGGAAACTGTCTAGAAATTTTCCTTTGTTGCATTGCATTGGTACGTTAAGGGTCTGGGTTATCAGTGCAGACCTGACAGGTCAAACCTGCGTGGGTTTTACACGTGCCCTAGTTTTTCAAGGGCCCCTTAACTAAGAAAAAATTGCTAAAAACGCTTAAAAAATGAAAGGAAAATGCAAAGGCTAAGGATAGATCTTTTACTTGCAACAAACAAAACTACAAATGGTGGCCTAGATTTGTAGAATGGTGCACTGGAAGCTCGAATAAAAATTGAGGGAAAAGTGCTCTATCAAACTCCAAATTGTAAAAGTATTTTTTATTTTTTATTTTTTCTATTAAAAGGATTTTACCATCTATTTTTTATTAAAAAATTATTTTTATCATTTCATGAGTACTTTTACTTGTATTTATATAATTTTTCTCGATTATTGTAACGTTTTATTGCATGTGGAGAAGAAGGTCATTATGAATCAAATTCTATCAATCATGAACGACGAGTTGTCTTTTATCGCTTTTTTGGATTCGTGAAAACAAATGAAAAAGGAACCCCCCCGGAGTCTACTTTAAGCTCTTTTCTGACTCTCAAAACATGAAAATGTTTCCTATCACTTGTCCCTTCAAGCTCATTAAATTAAATGAATTGGTGTCGTCTCAATATACGTTTGCCCCTTTTTCGGGCTGAGATTGACTAATTATGAAAAATGAATACCTTGGTCAAACATGATCAGGAGGCTCTCTCGAATATTTTTTTCTACCTTTTGGATTCAAGGGACAATATATGAAAAAGGGACCTTTTGGAGTTTTCTTTTCTGTCTGTTTTTCAAACTCCCTAAATATGAAGAAGGTATTGAGTTACCCCTCTGTCGGACTCGTAAAATTTAAACGACGAAGGACTTGTTACCATGACAAGACCGATCTACACCTTCCAAGGGATCATTAAACTTACTAGGATAGATTCATTCGAAGGGTTAACTTATACGCTAAGCATATGGTATCCTCTTCAAGATTGCTATAAAAAATAATGACTTACTCGCTCTTGAACATGACACTCTTGAACATGACACTCATCCACTTTTCGTTTCGGGTTGGGTATATACTTCATTCATATTTTTCTTTCCTAGGTTTGGGAAATCCATTTTCCTCTCATTTTATCATCATTTGTTGTCAGCATGGCCTTTGATTCTATTTTGAGTCAAATGCTGCCAAATTTCAGAGCTGTGTTGTCGATATGTTCAAGAGAATTCCTATCTATAAATTCAAACATCATTTTCTTATTTGACTCTATCTACAACAATATTGAATCACTCTTATCATCTCTGATAAATCCTTTGTGATCGGAATCTGGATCAGGGGCAAATTTTTTCTCAAAAATGAAGAAAAGGGAGATGATGAAGAAGGTCTTTCAGATGAAGAATATTCTTACTTTACGAGAAAACAAAAAATTGGTAAGGGAAAATTTAGAGGTAAAATTCCATTGATATGTTTTAACGGTGGTGAGGTTGGGCATTTCGCAGAAAAATGTCGGAACAGAAGTGATGGCAACTCAAAAGAAAAGTAAGGCTTTAAGAAATTCAACAAGAAAAGAAAAAATAAAGGATTCAAAAGGAAGTTTCTCTCTAAAGAAGATAGCTCATCATTTGATGAAGACAATGACAGGGAAGAAGAAGCCAATGAGAGAGTATCTTTTATGGCCAAGCACAATAAACAAGAGGTATCAAACAACAAAGAAGAAGGGTTGACCATAGAATAATTTTCTAAGGAGGCAATAAAGCTTATAAAATAGCTCAAGGCTGAGAAGATCCTTTCAAATACTCTTGAACAATAAGTTCAAGGTCTCAAAATTGAAGTTGAAGAACACAAATGCATTGAAGAGTCACTTCAAAAGAAGTTGGAAGAAAGCAACCAAGAAAGGGAAGAATTAGAAGCCGAAGTAGTCTCACTGCATAAGGAAGTGAAGAAGGGAAACATTGTCCAAAATAATGCCAACATATCAAGGGCATTGGAAGAACTCATCAACAATCAATGATCTTACAATGACAGAACTAGCCTCGGTTACAAAAAATAAGAAGCAGGACCTTCTACAACAAAATACAATGAACCTATGAGATCTGACATGCATGTAGACTTCATTAGACAAGATTCGCAAGAACAGCCTTGGAAGACAATTCCAGAAGAATCTTCATAGCCACAAAACAAACAAACATGGAAGAAGAAGAAGACTGATAATTGTACTCTCACTCTCAAGGCTCAGAACAACAAAGATGTTGTATGTTGATAGTGGTTGCGCAACGCATATGACTGGAAATAGAAAGAACTTTGTATCTATGAAAGAGAAGAAGGATGGAACCGTGTCCTCTGGAAATGATGGATCTTTGAATGTTATAGGATTAGGTACCGTCACTCTTGGAAGAAAATATGCTCTAGCCAATAATGTTCTATTGGTTGAAAACATTAATCACAATCTACTTAGTGTTGGAAAAATGTGTGATCAAGGATACACAATACTATTCAACTCCACAAAATGTGAAATCAGGAAAGGTAGGTATGGTAAAATTGTGGCTATAGCAAGTCGCGCTCCAAACTACATATATGTTCTTCATGAAGTAACTAAAGTACGTCTGCTAGCTAAAGAGGATTATATAATATTTGGTAACAATGATGATCGACTAAGTAATAAATTTTCTAAAAATATGAAAAGTGATTTCGAGATGTCTTTACTTGGTGAGATGGCATACTTCTTAGGGCTTCAAATATCTCAGCAAGAGAAAGGAATATTTATATGTCAAGCCAAGTACATCAAGGAAATTCTCAAGAAATTCAAAATGGAAGATTGCAAACCTATCCTTACTCTGATGGTAACATGTTACAAATTGAGCATAGACGACTCATCTAAAGATGTGGATCAAAGGTTGTACAGATATATGATTGGTATTCTTCTATATGTAACAACCTCCCAGCCAGATGTTATGCAAGCAATTGGACAATTAGTAAGATTCCAAGCAGCACCAAAAGAATCACATATTATTATCGTCAAAAGAATTCTTCGATATCTAAAGGGAACAACAGAATATGGTGTGTGGTATCCCAAGGGTAACAATATCATTATTCAAGCCTTTACAGATGCAAATTTGGCAAGAAGTGTTGATGATCGTAAGAGTACTCGTGAATCATTTGAATATCTTCGCCTGAAGCTTGGGATTCTCCCAAGTTCTCATTAGATTTTCCTTATTCATAATATAAAGGGGGAGTGGAAGTGTGTACAGATCCGCAAGATGGTTGTATGTCAGGGGGAGTTACCCTTTGCCATTGATGTCAAAGGGGGAGAGAATATTGTAGGAAGAGGTGTCATGATTGCAGGGGGAGTACATGTGTTGCCATCAATGCCAAAGGGGTATATTTTTGATCAGTGGTTGTCATTGATGTCAACCCAAGCAGCGTCAGGGGCTACCCCGATATTTCATGGGAATTTTGACCTACCAAATTACTATATTTTGGAGAAATATTGTTTTTGATAGTTTCTACTTGTTGATATGTTTCTTTTGATATATGGCATGCCACGTAATTCTTCACGGTTTGAGAGATATTCATGTTTGAAGTTTGTAACCCCAGTTAGTGGGATAAAACCCCATGGGGTTATGGCATGGGTCATTGAAAAGTAAATAATTAATAATTTTTAAGCTCCTAAAATCATTCCCACGTTCACTTGTTGAAGTGCCTCTCAACCTAAGAATTTATATAAATTGTGATCCTCATATCCTCCTCATGCAAGGATTTCGCTACCTGAAACATGTCATCATGGAATATGCGCTATAAATTTATTTCTACA
Source organism: Pinus albicaulis (assembly GCA_034641835.2). Taxonomy (NCBI): domain Eukaryota; kingdom Viridiplantae; phylum Streptophyta; class Pinopsida; order Pinales; family Pinaceae; genus Pinus; species Pinus albicaulis. The sequence continues at coordinate 129,366,406 of CM076581.1, read as the reverse complement.
AAGTTTCAAAAGCTGAAATTTTTATGAGGTGATGCCGAAATCTTAAGGAAGCTCCTTGTTGATGCCCCGAAAATCGTTACATCAACATCGGGGGATAACCACCCGGTCCGGACCTTAATACAACTCCTTTTCTGTTTGGGATAGTGGCTCCGACTGGATATAATGGGACCAGTTTCCCAGTAATGAATAAAAGGGGTGGATGAATGATTGGTTTTCTAATAAGTGATAATGAATGGAGGACTTAATCTATAAGCGAAAACGTAAATGACTATTTTATCCCGGGAAGCTTCTATTCTTAAGTGCAACGTTTGGTGATCTGTGTTAGTTGATAGGCATATAGATGACACTATTCAATAAACAAAAACATTTATTTAAATAATAATTACTTCGTTCAAATAGTTGAACGAAGTAATTGATAAAACATTGTTACACTTATCTTTTATATTACTAATACATGAATGATTAGAAGAATAGCAAACTGTAAACATCCAGTAGTGGAAAGTATAAAGACTGTTGTTAAAACGCATTCATATATTCAATAATAGCAAGAATAATCAAACAACAATTTACATGAAAAGAATAAATTCAGACATAGATAATAGTACCATATGAGCTGCAAATCTTTCCCAACGTCAATCGCAATTTGAATTCCTTCTTCCGACTCAGAAATACTTTTAAATAAAGGCAGTAGTGCACATCCACATAAAAGCTTTGTTATCAAAATTTGGAAAAATTGGTCCAGTTTTTCATAAAAAAATATGCCTGAAGTACAGTAGTGCAACTTCAGGTTTCAGTCATATACAAAAAACTTACGACCCTTTCTAAATACATGAAAGGGTCTATAAATACTAAATTAAACTAGCAAACTAAAAAATTAAAATGCTACTAAATTGGTATAACCCGATCTTGAACATCTCCCCTACAGCAATCTGGTAATCCGCAGCATGATTCATCACTCTGACTGTTTGCCTTTTGTCCTGAGTTGGCATATTGCCAGCATTGGTTCCACTTCTTGAGGGCGGATGAGACGAGAATTGATTTGAGCAGCATAGGTGGCATCGTGTATATCGGGAATGATACACCCGATTGCATCCGTTAAGCATTTGAGGGCGGCTTTCTGGCTGTATGGTTTTACTAGGAACAACCAATAGGTGTCCGAAGTTAAACTTTTAATTCCTGTGATCAATTTCCCATTCTTTTCTAGCTCTTGACAACATGATTGTTCCAATGTCTTGGCTGATAATAATTTACCTGGTGTACATTGAGAGATCATGTTAGATAAATAGAGAGTATTGTTAATCAAGTCAATCAAATTGTTCGTAGATAATTTTCATCTAGAAACTGCTCTCTCTGCTTTCATCAATTGGGACTGCCGCTCCATGAATAGAATTTCTTTATGGGATTCTAAGATTTTAGGCAAGTTTGCTGCCTGTCCCTCATTAGTGTTCTGCCAAGTAAGAAAATTTGTTAAAGTCTCATCGGCTTGCTCTAAGTCCTGCCTGGCATCAACTGATTTGTTTATTATAGATGTTGTTATGTCACACAGAGGTTCAACTTGGGCAATTTCATGACACAACAATCTTATTTGTGTTATTAGTGCCTTATTAATCTGTATTGCTTCTGCTCTGAAATTGGCAGGCTGGGGAAGACTCTTGAACTTCTTTACTTGAGCTGTTAATTGAGCAATTTGCTCATCTTTTGTTTTTACCATCTGTTCATTCATTGCTTTCAATTTTTCTAATGCCTCCGATAATTCTTTCTGTTTCTGAATCGCTTCTGAATCTGCTTTCTGTTGTGCCTCCAATAGTTGTGTTTGTAGTGAAGCGATCGCTTGATCCTTTTCTTTCAACAAATTGCTCACCTCTGATGCCTTATCCATGGTGGCTGCCGAATAGGCACCAGCATATTGGGACAACTTTGTCAGGTCATCGGAGGGGTTGAATTTTTCCTTCCACACTACATTGGCTGTTACTGTTTGTTCAGGGAATAGGGAAGGTTGATCAATCCTTCTCCTTTTCCGTTGTTGATTTATTACAGCCTTATGTTTTGGGCTATAGAAAACATCCAATGGAGGAATATCTTCCACCTGCAAAATAATTTGATCCGAAGGATCCTTGGGAATTATTTCTAATTCTGTAATCGGGGGTAGACCGCTGGTTTCTTTGCTTGGAACCTTTTTTGATGTTGTATCCTGTGTATTGGCCGCTTTGGATGTATTGGCATCCTTTGAGCTCTCAAGATTGCTTATAATTGAATCAAATTGTTGCCATTCCTGGAGCAATCTTGGGTCAATCTGAGTGTCGAAATTCACCTTCTTGCTGCTCTGCTCCTGCTGCCTTTCCTGTTCCTGATCACGCATTCTCTCCTGTTCTTTTCTCTGTGCTTCCTCTTGTTCTTTTCTCTTTGCCTCTTCCTGTTCTAACCTCCGGAGTTTCTCCTGCTCTCTTCTTTGGACTTCTTCAGAGATTTTGGATGTAGCAGGAGGTTTGCTGATAAGCTGCTGCTCAGGCTCGCTTGATTGTATCATCGGGGCAGTGGCTAACAAATCTAGAGGCAGAGTTTGCAACCTCTGCTCTCTAAGTTTGTTAAATTCAACTAACCCGTCGTCATGGTATCTAATTTTAGCTATCTCTTGAACCTGAAATATCGACTCGGCCGAGGAGAAAAGGTCATCAAACTCGTCTTCCTTATGTTCAAATTTAGTGAGTTTGGCCTGATCTAGAACATTATAGACGACCTTTTTCGGATCAAAGCATCTGTTAGGCAGAGTGGCGAGTCTTAATATATTAATCTTTTCCGCCTCTTTCTCTGTGTGTTTATAATCACGCAGAGTATAGACGCCACACCTTAGAGGGAAAGGAGGCCAGACTTGCTTCTTTGAATTCCTGAGAGTCTTTGTAGCCGATGCGGATGTAAGCTGATATGCTATCTCTCGAGCTAAAAGTTTGTCTGGTATATACAAGGGGAGGACATGAGGTCTGGCCTGGCTGCCGAAAACCCTTACATAAGTGAATTTTTGCTCTCCGAACCAGGTTCCTAGGGCTGTCAAGTCAATCTCTGCTTGAGAGGAGATCTTAGGAGTAGGTCTAGCAAAAATTGCATAGTAAATAGGTAGCATGAATCCATTGCAGACTTGATATAGGTGGTGTTTATAATGGGCTTTCCATAATTTCTGGTGATATATATGAATGGGCATGGGGTCCTGTGGAGTCCATCTCCACCCTAACACAGGAAACTCGGAATTAAAACAGAGGGTATCTAAAATGTAGGCACTAAAGTAAAATGGAGGGATGATTCTATCAATAACACGGGATTTGTTTCTGAAGTCAAGAATAGCAGTTGCTAACTTATCCGATAATATATTCCCCCAATCCATGATTTCACTATTACATGCTGCTTCCATCAAGGGTACCATCTCTATGGAAAATTTTGAAGAATCATGCAATCCCCACATTCGACACATCATAGCTCCAGCATAACAATAAGGAGAACATAAGGAATTGACGGAGTAATTACCCGAAGACTCATGTTTTTGTTTCGCCGGGTTCTGTCTCCATTCCCGTATAGGCTCTGAATCAGTTTCATTTTCATCTCTAAACTTCTCCAGGAATGCTTTACTATACTTCTTCTCTGGTTCGGGAAAATGGTACATTTGTCTCAAATCATTAGGCTGAAAAGAACCGAAAACTCTCCCATCAATAGTGCAGAATATCCTGCTCGTAATTGGAATTTCTTCAATGGCCCATCTCACTACATCTGTATATGGAATAATTTTCTCCCAAGCCGCTACCCTGTGCAGGTAGGAATCAGCCAAATCTTTCAGAGTAGCATCAGATTTCTGGCTCGAGCCTGCTGTAGCTTGTATCGATGTTTGCTGAGGTTCCTCGGCTTCAACCAGGTTGTAAATGCTCTGCCAAGTAGTATTACCGAGACCAAGACATGTGGTATCTGAGATTAATCCTTTTTTGTTTGGTCCCGGATCGGAGGCATGTTGTTCTGTTACCACAGAAGCTGAAGCTGTTCCAGGTTTCTTAGATTTCTTCCCCATTTGGTCTGAATTTGCTACTGCGGAGAAGCTCTGCACAAGAGATAAAATGAAAGTAATGCGGAGAATAGATGGCGAAAACTAAGTACCGAAGAATTATGTCAATCAATGAATAATGGAAGATAATCATAAGACTCCCGTGGATATAATCTCTGAAGGGATTTAGGCATAACTGCTCCATTAATTAGCCGTTTAAACCTGTCAATGAATTAAATGCTCATTATATCCTTCATTTGCCGAATAGTCTATTTAAGTGTGGATTTTATTTTTTATTTGGCGGTTGGGCGCAAGTGAATCACTATTGGGAAGCAGAAGGCTTTTTAATAATAATTAACATAATATGCCGAAGCCATATCAATCCTTTTTGAAAGTCGCGCTTGGCTTTATCGCGATCGGCGATCGGAGGAAGCCTTGGGCAGTTTTATTTAAGTTATTGTAGAATCCCCGATCGCCGATAGCGATATCGCTTAACTCGCATCGGGAGATTTTAAGGAAAAGAGTTTCGTTGCATTCATATCGCATTCCCCGATTGCCGATAGTGATATCGCATCAGAGCCAGGAGAGGGGCCTTTTGTTTGTGATTGTTTTATTTTCCCGATTGCCGATGATTTATTAACTCAAAAGGTTTTATAATGTTTCGTTTGTTTTCAGATCTTTTAGAGGAATGATGAGTTAATACCAATTTAATCTAAAAGGGACCCATTTCATATTGTAGTTTTCTAAAGAAAAATTTTATGAAATGGGGGGTTGTTGTATAGCACAACAATTGGCGATTCGCTGGGAGAAACAGTTATCTCTGAGAAATATTGGAATATTTGAACTTTCTTTATATAGAAATCTTTATAAAAAAAGAAAGGAAGATTCTAATATAACTAAGTATACATACATTCTGAATATAATAAAGGCTATTTTTGCTAATTTCTTCTCTTGTTAAAATTAAATACATTCTAAGTTTTAAATTGGCCTCTATTGGTTGATAATGATAAAACAAAACACCTTTCCAACTTAGCCTTTTTTGATTGACTCCTTTGTCATAGGTAGAGCCTCTGCTGCCAGCAAACATTCATAGTTTCGACAGGGATACCTTTTAACCATTTGATTGTCCATGACCCCTCCCATCTCAGAGTATGATTAAAAGAATGAATTCAAAATATGTTTTCATATTTTGTATTTCTTTTCTTTTCCATTATTTTGTAAGATAAAAAATCCATTGTCCTGGTTTGGTTGCCAGCTGTTTGACAATGCCATTCACTGGTTGTAATCTAATCGAACAAGCTGGCTCGTGATGAGACCCCTTGTCTTATGCTTATAAGCCATAACCCTGTTTTGGTATGCAGTGTTGGTAATGTCAATTAGACTATTTTCCAATGATCATGGTAAGCAGGCTTGTGATAAGACCCCTTATCTTTATATCAGATATTTTTAGAATTACACTCTGAGTAATCATAAACTTGGATGAATGGGATGGACAATTTTCTCCTTAAGAGAAAATGGATGACAAGGTAAGAGTTGAAGATACTAAGAGTGAATCAGTTTCTGTTTTGATATGGATAACCCTTTTGTGGCCAGTTTGAAAACATTAAAATGAATTACATTACTTCTAAATCTTGAGAAGATTTCACAAAAATAAAATGGAGTTTTCAGAATGTGAATATAACTAATTCCATAGAAATTGTCCCCTTTATTTTTTTTTAAAGGCTTCTATTTTCAAAAGTAAATATTAAAAGTACTTCTTTAGAGCAACTTTTCAATATAGCAAAGGCCAATAGAAGCTATTTTACAAATTTATTTCCTAATGGTCCTAAAAACATAAATCCTACTAAAACTAAAAGAGAAGGGGTTACCTTCTCAATTGAAGAATTTCTTTAAGATGAGGCCATTAACAAGAAGAGAGTCCCTCTTTCCTGATAGATCTTGTAATATGAATGTCGAATGGCCTATCTTTTCGCTGATCTGAAATGGTCCAAGCCACATGTTTTGGAACTTGGTGTGTTTACCTTTATCCTCATGGGCTTTATCCCATTTCAGAACTAGATCACCAACCTGCAACTGTTTAGAACTAGACGAAGCTGAATCAAATGATGTTTTGATTATCTGCTGATGTTTTGCATGAGTAATTTTAGCCTTTTCTCTTTCTTCTTCTAATTTTAAAATTTGATCATGTCTGAGTTGGATAGAAGAAGAGGGGCTTTCTTCAATAAACTGAACTAGGGCTAGAGAAGGAAGTGCTAGATTGGTTGGTAGTATTGCTTCTTTCCCATATACAAGATTGAATGGAGAAGTACCTATGGAGGCCTTCTGCGTTATTCTATCAGCCCATAGTGCGAATATTAAAGATTTGTGCCAGCTTTTATGATTCTGTTCAATAGTTCGCTTAATGATTTTAAGTAGATTTTTATTGGTAGACTCTGCTAGACCATTACCCTGGGGATAGTAATTTGCAGAATATTTCAATTTAAATCCTCTTTTAATAGCGAACTCAAACATGGCATTTCCAGAGAAATAAGATGCATTATCAAAAACAAGAGCATTTGGGACACCAAACCTGGTAATGATGAATTGATCTATAAATTCTATAATTCCTTCAGAGTTTGTTGTCTTTAACGGAATTGCTTCAACCCACTTGGTAAAGTAATCAGTAGTAGTAAGGATATACTTATGTTGTTTGGAGGAGTGTGGAGTTATTTCCCCAATGATATCCAATCCCCATTGTTCAAAAGGTTGCTCAATGTTGACTGGTTGCAAAGGGAAAGTTGGTTTTCTTTGTCTTCCACTGGATATTTGACAACTTCGGCATTTCCTTACATATTCGTGAGTATCTCTGAATAAAGTGGGCCAATAATACCCAGCATGAATAATTTTGTGAGCTGTTGTGTCAGCTCCAAAATGTCCTTCGGCTGGTCCATCGTGTAGTTCCTGCAAAACCTTTTGTGCTTCAGGTTTTTCCAGGCATCTTAATAAAACTGAATCATAATTTTGCCTAAAAAGTATATCATCAATGATTATGAAGTTTTTTTCTTTTAATCTAATGGCCTGTTTGTTTTTGTAAGAAAGATTAGGAGGTGCATATCCATTTTTCAAATAAAAGATTAAATCTGCGTATTGAGATTCAGAATTGGTAATACTTATCTGGTTGATTTCTTCAATATGTTCTGTATCACCTGATTCTGGAATGTTGGATGCTCCTGCTAATAACCTGCAAAAACCTTGGCCTCTAGCAATCTTTGCTGGCTTGATTTCCAAGTCATACTCTTGAAGTGATGTAACCCAATTTGCCCTTTTCTCACCTAATTCCCTTTGGATCAGTAATTGCCTTACTGCAGAAAAAGGAACTATAACTTTTGTATGAGCTTTTAAAAGGAAGGGCCTGTAGTGTTTAATGGCTTTATACACAGCAAAGGCTTGTTTCTCAACTTCAGAGTAATTTAGTTCTGCACCCTGGAAATTTGAACTAAAAAATGAAATCGGTGCTTCCAAGTCGTGATCATTAATCTGAGTGAGTACCGCTGCATAAGATGAATCGGACGCGATAGTATACAATGTGAAATGATTAGTAAAATTGGGAGTGTTTAAAGCGGGGGCATTGATTATTGATTGTTTGATTAAATCAAATGCTTCCTTTTCCACAGATCCCCATCTAAACACTGAATTTTTCTTAATCATGGTTTGTAATGGTAAAATGATGTGAGAAAAATTAGGAACAAATCTTTTGACAAAGTTGATCTGACCTAAAAATGACTGCATGGATTTTTTGTTATGAGGAAATGGGATTTCAGAAATTTCTTTAATCCTGTCAGGATCAATATAAATACCATCTTTGGAAACGATAAAGCCCAAGAGCTTTCCTTGATTTAGAGCAAAGAAGGATTTTTTAGGATTGAGTGAAATACCATACCTTCTACAGCGTTCAAAGATTTGATTCAAATCATGTAAATGGTTGGATCTCTTTTTAGAAAATACAGTAATGTCATCTAAATAGAAGACTACTGTTTTGTTGATCAATCCTTTGAAGGATATATCCATTGCTCTTTGGAATGTAGCTCCTGCGTTAATAAGTCCAAAAGGCATTTTCTGATAGGCGTAAGTTCCCCATTTTGTTCTGAAAGTAGTTTTGAGTCTGTCATCAGGATGAACCAGAATTTGGTAGTATCCTGAAAAACCGTCTAGAAAGGACATTAGCTCAGAACCTGCTACCGACTGGAGTATCTGCTCCATGGTAGGTAATGGAAAATTATCTTTTTGGCTTTCCTTATTCAGATTTCTGAAATCTATACAAATCCTGATGTCACCATTTTTCTTCCTAACAGGCACCATATTGGAGACCCAGTTTGAATGCCGGACAGGAAAAATAATCTTTGCTTTTAAGAGTTTATTGAGTTTTGATTTTATCTGACTCTCTAAGTTTGGATGTATTTTCCTCAATTTTTGTTGAACTGGTTTTTGTTCAGAAAGCATTGGAATGGTATGCTGGATGATTGATGTATCATATGTTTTTAAATCATCATACTTCCAAGCAAAGACATGTTTGTTTTTCCTTAATAATCTAATAAATGCTATCCTTTCTTCCACAGAAAGCCCTAGTCCTAAATTGACATTTTGAGGGTTCTGCTCAGTACCGATATTTATCAATTCAAATCTTAAGGTAGAACTTTGGAGTTTTGAATTGGTTACCTGTTTAAACCTGTCTTTAATATCATAGAGATCTTCAAGTTTAACCACAGGTTTTGGTATTGAGTTTTCCTCATGCTTTTCTTTCATCTGAAGATCATGATTGTTTTCATCAATGATCTGATCATTGTAGGACTCGTCGGAAGTTAAGAAATGTAAGATGTCTTCATCGTGATTAAACACTCGCCAATTGGTGACATTGTCAGGAATTGATGGCCTAAAAATCAACTCTACTGAAAATATATCTGGGCTATAATCTTCGGAAGGTAGGAGTTTAGAAGCAACATTGGCTAACAAGTCAGCTGCTGCATTCTGGGATCTGGGAATAGGTGAAATATTGAATGCTAAGAAATGAGATATAAGTTCCTGGACTAAAGACTGATAGTGTTTGAGGTGATTAGAGAGGCAATGGATTGTATTTCGAACTTTTTTTATAGCAATCTCTGAATCGCCAAACACTTTCAAATATTGGACTTTCAGGCCAATAGCTTTATATAGTCCTTGCACCAAGGCCTCATACTCAGCTGTATTATTCGTGCATTCAAATTCTAACCTACAAGAAAGCATTGTTTTTTCTCCCTTAGGGCTGACTAGAATACACCCTGCTCCTGATCCTTCACTGGATTTAGAACCATCAAAATATAAAGACCAAAATAAAGAATTATCAACAATTTTATTTACAGAATTCTCAGTAACATTAACACATCTTGATCTGTCAGTTTGTGAAAAATTTTCGATTTGGGATGTGAAATTATTTACTAAGAACGGAGATGGTTGGGCAATATAATTGCCAAAGAATGATTCAGAAGAATAATTTCCCAATATATTATTATTAAATGCAATTGGTTGATTCTCCTGTTCGAACTCTGTGACAGTATGGGTCATGTGTTTCTCCCGATTGATTTTTATTTGATTTGGCTTTCCCTTGTAGGGCAGCCACATAAGAGACCAATCGGTAGAAATATACCCATGGAGCTTCTCAGACCAATCCCTGCTCAATATTAAACCATAAAACTCAGGTATATCAGCGATTAAGATATCAATTCTTTGAACTACTCATGGATCAGCCGATAACCTGATAGTAACAGAATTTATTTCCCCTAAGACTTGGACTTTGGCTCTATCTAACTGCACAATGTGAATTGAAGAATTTTGGGGTTCTATGTTCAGTTTAGAACAAACTGAAGCTGGCATTATATTAGATGATGCCCCTGAGTCAATTAAATAGTTGTGTAGATTTTGATTGTAGATTTCGAAGGTTAAGAGGAAAGGGGGGGTATGGGAATTTGATCTGTCTCTGATTAGAATCGTATCAGTAGCCTCAACTCTACCAGAAGGTGGTTGTCCTGAATCATTTGCAGCTTTAGCACTAGGAAGAGGCGAGGAAGGAACTGCATTTAGTTCCTTAAGAAGAAATTTCTGTTGATGTTTTAATTTACTGAGTTCAAACATGGTGATGTTTGCCTTAGTCTTCTTCATGTCATCAATAATATTGTAATCCATTGAATCCGATACTACCAACGTCTTTGATGTTGAAGGTATATTTGAGGACGATGGTGGGTTTTGAGGGACTGTTGCAGTCGGCTTCCTTGTGGGTACTTTTTCCTTTGTAGTATTAGTACCTACACTCCTTTTCTTGGAACTTGCCTGGACAGGTTCAGGGGTACTTTTGCTCCTAGTAGTCACAGGAAAAGCTTCTTGTTCAGTTTCGGTGTCGGAGTTAGGCAATATGAAGTCCCACATTCCATGGCATTCAACAACTTCCTCTTCCTCAATTTCATCGGATGATGTAATTGTTTCATCTTCTTCTTCTTCCTCAGGGTCTGAATCTGCATTGGATATAATATTTGGTGGTTTTGACTCAGTTTTCTTAAAATTCCTATATGGTTTCTTTGTTGAAGTTTCTGCTACTTGCTTTTTAATTTCAACCATTTCATTTGACATTGTTTTGAGGATCTTTTGAAGACCCTCCATATCGTATGGATCTTTGGTGTTTTTCTTCTTTGAATCGTCCTTGAAAGACACTTTTTTGGATTTCCTATCTTCAAGAGAAGCTTTCTTTTCCAAAGCAATTATACGTTTTTCCACAGCAATGGCTTCTTTCATATTTTCGGCCAAAGTTGGTTTCGCAGCCCTATCTACAAAAATGGCTATATTTGAAGGTAAGGCTGTGATGTACCACTCGCTTCTAACTTGTTCACTTGGCTTGGAATCGGTGGGAATTTTATTCAAGATCTTATTGAATCGGGAGTTAAACTCCTTAATTGGTTCTCTAGACTCAATTCTTAGATTTGAAAGGTCATTAATGAGCGTGGCCAAGGATCTATCGTCGCCATATTTGGTAAGAAACTGCTCCTGAAAGATATTCCAACTGGTAATGGATCCAGAGGGTAAGGAAAAATACCAAGACCCAGCTGATCCTTGTAACGTGTAGGGGAAAAGTCTAACTACAACATCTTCTTGTGTTACTCCTTTTAGATTAACTGACAACATGAAATTATTTATGTGTTCTTCAGCTAATGTTCCAGCGTCTGGATTAAACTTTGGTAACCACTTCTCAGGATAATCAGGTAATGGATGTAATGGTGCAGGCATAGTGACTGCACCAGGACTGTTCCATGGATTTTGAGCCATCTTGGGAGTACCAACATTTGCCTGTGGTGTTCCATGTGTTTGGGGAGGAGGCGGTAATAAAGACTGAAAAGGTTGTGATGTTGAAGGTGGTGACCCCTGGTGAACAATAATATGTAATGGGGAAGTGGATGATTGACTTCGCACTGGAGATGATGAGATGGAAGATGATGGAGAAAAGTTATCACTATCAGAACCTTCAGTGTTCTTTTTTGCCCTTTTCCTTTGGGGTAAAGGCAACTCAGCTGGTTCAATGCCGAGTTTTTCGCTTTGAAGTCTGGTGAGAGGGTGAGGTAGGCGGAATTGCGAAGTCTGACTGCCTTGAGATACTTCAGATCTCTGAGGTGATATGGAGAAGCCTTGAAGTTTCTGGATGATAGACTGAACTTCAGGGGACTCCGGACTTAAACGTTCTGAAGTATGGTGTGATTGAGCAGTGATAGTTGATCCCTCTTCTTCTCGTTTGGACACTAGTGTTTCAGAATGCAAACGGGAGGTCTGAGGTGAGGTGGAGGGTGATTTACTCTGAGAATGGTCTGTAGGTTTTGATTTACTCGCCATTCATAGTTGACATTGATGCCCCGAAAATCGTTACATCAACATTGGGGGATGACCACCCGGTCCGGACCTTAAACAACTCCTTTTCCGTTTGGGATGGTGGCTTCGACTGGATATAATGGGACTAGTTTCCCAGTAAAGAATAAAAGGGGTGGATGAATGATTGGTTTTCTAATAAGTGATAATGAATGGAGGACTTAATCTATAAGCGAAAACATAAATGACTATTTTATCCCGGGAAGCTTCTATTCTTAAATGCAACGTTTGGTGATCTGTGTTCGTTGATAGGCATATAGATGACACTATTCAATAAACAAAGACATTCATTTAAATAATAATTACTTCGTTCAATTAGTTGAACGAAGTAATTGATAAAACATTGTTACACTTATCTTTTTTATATTACTAACACATGAATGATTAGAAGAATAGCAAGCTGTAAACATCCAGTAGTGGAAAGTATAAAGATTGCTGTTAAAATACATTCATATATTCAATAATAGCAAGAATAATCAAACAAAAATTTACATAAAAAGAATAAATTCAGACATAGATAATAGTACCATATGAGCTGCAAATCTTTCCCAATGTCAATCGCGATTTGAATTCCTTCTTCCGACTCAGAAATACTCTTAAATAAAGGCAGTAGTGCACATCCACATAAAAGATTCGTTATCAAAATTTGGAAAAATTGGTCCAGTTTTCATAAAAATAAGCCTGAAGTACAGTAGTGCAACTTCAGGTTTCAGTCATATACAAAAACTTACGACCCTTTCTAAATACATGAAAGGGTCTATAAATACTAAATTAAACTAACAAACTACAAAATTAAAATGCTACTAAATTGGTATAACCCGATCTTGAATATCTCCCCTACAACAATCTGGTAATCAGCATCATGATTCATCACTCTGGCTGTTTGCCTTTTGTCCTGAGTTGGCATATTTCCAGCATTGGTTCCACTTCTTGAGGGCGGCTGAGACGAGAATTGATTTGAGCAGCATAGGTGGCATCGTGTATATCGGGAATTATACATGCGATTGCATTCGTTAAGCATTTGAGGGCGGCTTTCTGGCTGTATGGTTTTACTAGGAACAACCAATAGGTGTCCCAAGTTAAACTTTTAATTCCTGTGATCAATCTCCCATTCTTTTCTAGCTCTTGACAACATGATTGTTCCAATGTCTTGGCTGATAATAATTTACCTGGTGTACATTGAGAGATCATGTTAGATAAATAGAGAGTATTGTTAATCAAGTCAATCAAATTGTTCATAGATAATTTTCATCTAGAAACCGATCTTTCTGCTTTCATCAATTGGGACTACCACTCCATGAATAGAATTTCTTTATGGGATTCTAAGATTTTAGGCAAGTTTGATGCTTGTCCCTCATCAGTGTTCTGCCAAGTAAGAAAATCCGTTAAAGTCTCATTGGCTTGCTCTAAGTCCTGCCTGGCATCAACTGATTTGTCTATTATAGATGTTGTTATGTCGTACAGAGGTTCAACTTGGGCAATTTCATGACACAACAATCTTATTTGTGTTATTAGTGACTTATTAATCTGTATTGCCTCTGCTCTGAAATTGGCAGGTTGAGGAAGACTCTTGAACTTCTCTACTTGAGCTGTTAATTGAGAAATTTGCTCATCTTTTGTTTTTACTATCTGTTCATTCATTGTCTTCAATTTTGCTAATGCCTCCGATAATTCTTTCTGTTTCTGAATCGCTTCTGAATCTACTTTCTGTTGTGCCTCCAATAGCTGTGTTTGTAGTGAAGCGATCGCTTGATCCTTTTCTTTCAACAAATTGCTCACCTCTAATGCCTTATCCATGGTGGCTGCCGAATAGGCACCAGCATATTGGGACAACTTTGTCAGGTCATCGGAGGGGTTGAATTCTTCCTTCCACACTACACTGGCTGTTACTGTTTGTTCAGGGAACAGGGAAGGTTGATCAATCCTTCTCCTTTTCCATTGTTGCTTTATTACAACCTTGTGTTTTGGGCTATAGAAAACATCCCATGGAGGAATATCCTCTACCTGCAAAATAATTTGATCCGAGGGATTCTTGGGAATTATTTCTAATTCTGTAGTCGGGGGTAGACCGCTGGTTTCTTTGTTCGGAACCTTTTTTGATGCTGTATCCTGTGTATTGGCCGCTTTGGATGTATCGGCATCCTTTGAGCCCTCAAGATTGCTTATAATTGAATCAAATTGTTGCCATTCCTGGAGCAATCTTGGGTCAATCTGAGTGTCGACATTCACCTTCTTGCTGCTCTTCTCCTGCTGCCTTTCCTTTTCCTAATCACGTATTCTCTCCTGTTCTTTTCTCTGTGCTTCCTCTTGTTCTTTCCTCTGGAGTTCCTCCCGCTCTCTTCTTTGGACTTCTTCAGAGATTTTGGATGTAGCAGGAGGTTTGCTGGTAAGCTGCTGCTCAGGCTCGCTTGATTGTATCATCGGGGCAGTGGCTAACAAATCTAGAGGCAGAGTTTGCAACCTCTGTTCTCTAAGTTTGTTGAATTCAACTAACCCGTCGTCGTGGTATCTTATTTTAGCTATCTCTTGAACCTGAAATATCGACTCGGCCGAGGAGAACAGGTCATCAAACTCGTCTTCCTTATGTTCAAATTTAGTGAGTTTGGCCTGATCTAGAACATTATAGACAACCTTTTTCGGATCAAAGCGTCTGTTAGGCAGAGTGGCGAGTTTTAACATATTAATCTTTTCCGCCTCTTTCTCTGCGTGTTTATAATCACGCAGAGTATAGACGCCACACCTTAGAGGGAAAGGAGGCCAGACTTGCTTCTTTGAATTCCTGAGAGTCTTTGTAGCTGATGCGGATGTAAGCTGATATGCTATCTCTCGAGCTAAAATTTTGTCTGGTATATACAAGGGGAGGACATGAGGTCTAGCATGGCTGCCGAAAACTCTTACATAAGTGAATTTCTGCTCTCCGAACCAGGTTCCTAGGGCTGTCAAGTCAATCTCTGCTTGAGAGGAGATCTTAGGAGTAGGTCTAGCAAAAATTTCATAGTAAATAGGTAGCATGATTCCATTGCAGAGTTGATATAGGTGGTGTTTATAATGGGCTTTCCATAATTTCTGGTGATATATATGAATGGGCATGGGGTCTTGTGGAGTCCATCTCCACCCTAACACTGGAAACTCGGAGTTAAAACAGAGGGTATCTAAAATGTAGGCACTAAAGTAACATGGAGGGATGATTCTATCAGTAACACGGGATTTGTTTCTGAAGTCAAGAATAGCATTTGCTAACTTATCCGATAATATATTCCCCCAATCCATGATTTCACTATTACATGCTGCTTCCATCAAAGGTACCATCTCTATGAAAAATTTTGAAGAATCGTGCAATCCCCACATTCGACACATCATAGCTCCAGCATAATAATAAGGAGAACATAAGGAACTGACGGAGTACTTACCCGAAGACTCATGTTTGTGTTTTGCCGGGTTTTGTCTCCATTCTCGTATAGGTTCTGAATCAATTTCATTTTCATCTCTAAACTTCTCCAGGAATGCTTTATTATACTTCTTCTCTGGTTCGGGAAAATGGTACATTTGTCTCAAATCATCAGGCTGAAACGAACCAAAAACTCTCCCATCAATAGTGCAGAATATTCTGTTCGTAATTCGAATTTCTTCAATGGCCCATCTCACTACATCTGTATATGGAAGAATTTTCTCCCGAGCCGGTACTCTGTGCAGGTAGGAATCAGCCAAATCTTTCAGAGCAACGTCAGATTTCTGGCTCGAGCCTGTTGAAGCTTGTACCGTTGTTTGCTGAGGTTCCTCGGCTTCAACCAGGTTGTAAATGCTCTGCCAAGTAGTATTACCGAGACCAAGACATGTGGTATCTGAGATTAATCCTTTTTTGTTTGGTCCCGGATCGGTAGCATGTTGTTCTGTTACCACAGAAGCTGAAGCTGTTCCAGGTTTCTTAGATTTCTTCCCCATTTGGTCTGAACTTGCTACTGCGGAGAAGCTCTGCACAAGAGATAAAATGAACGTAATGCGGAGAATAGACGGCGAAAACTAAGTACAGAAGACTTATGTCAATCAATAAATAATGGAAAATAATCATAAGACTCCCGCGGATGTAATCTCTGAAGGGATTTAGGCATAACTGCTCCATTAATTGGCCGTTTAAACCTGTCAATCAATTAAATGCTCATTATATCCTTCATTTTCCGAATAGTCTATTTAAGCGCGGATTTGATTTTTATTGGGCGGTTGGGCGCAAGTGAATCACTATTTGGAAGCAGAAAGGCTTTTTAATAATAATTAACATAATATGCCGAAGCCATATCAATCCTTTTTGAAAGTCGCGCTTGGCTTTATCGCGATCGGCGATCGGAGGAAGACTTGGGCAGTTTTATTTGAGTTATCGTAGAATCCCTGATCGCCGATAGCGATATCGCTTAAATCGCATTGGGAGCTTTTAAGGAAAAGAGTTTCGTTGTATTCATATCGCATTCCCCGATTGCCGATAGTGATATCGCATCGGAGCCAGGAGAGGGGTCTTTTGTTGTGATTGTTTTATTTTCTGATTGCCGATGATTTATTAACTCAAAAGGTTTTATAATGTTTTTGTTTTCTTTTGGACTTTTTAGAGGAATGATGAGTTAATACCAATTTAATCTAAAAGGGACCCATTCCATATTATAGTTTTCTAAAGTAAAATTTTATGAAATG